>CAUYQU010075740.1:0-10087 GCA_963574635.1 Cheracebus regulus | reverse complement strand
TAATACCCATTTTTAGACTGTATTCTAGCCTGGGCAATAAAACAAGAATCCCATTCTCTCTCCCTCTTTCTCTTCCTCTTTCTTTCTCTCTTTCATTCTTTTTTTCTTTCTTTTGCTGTTTCTTTCTTTCTCCTTTTCTCTAAAAAAAAAAAAAAAAAAAGGAATCACAGGGCGCTTGGCAGGCCGCTGCTTGGGCTAGAATTGTATCATAGTAAGGCAATTGATAATTGGAATGGGCACCAGCTGACATCTATGAGAAGCCTTGTTCTCTAAAGAATTTCCTTTGAGGGTGATGCCAGGACTCCACTAGTGCCTGAACAGCTGGAAATGAAAAAAAAAAAAAAGGAAAGCAATATTATTTCACTGTTGTTAGTATTGAAAAGAAAATTTCAGTGTGTCTGGCAAGCCAGACAAAGCTACAGATGTCAATTCTTTCTGTGTACATACCCAGAATGGTGAAGTTTTTCTGAACTGATGGTAAGAACAGGATACTCTAATCTTACTTGAGTATGGAACAACACGTGGGTGCTCCCTTTTGAGAAATAAACCACAGCAGTGCTGTCAAAAGAAAGCTGTACCTTCAAAAACATGATGATTCAAAGGTGAGTCTGTTTAAACACTTCTCTGTGCTGACTGTTTGCAGAGATATTCTGCTTTCTAAAGGGAGGCACTAAAATATGGAGTAGGCTTGTAAATTTCCCAGGAATTTCTGTTAAGGAGAAGAAATTGGAAGACTTAGAGTGGATACTAACTTCGTGATGCATAGTAACTTCCTTAAATTGCTAAGCAGATAAGGTGAGATTATTTCATGTAATGAGAATTTTTTTTTTTTTTTAGATGAAAATGAGAACCTCAGGGAAAACAAGTGTGAGTGTGAACTTTGTGAGCTTGGAAATATTTTGAGAAAATGATACATTTCATCTTATTACTGTGATTAAAACTTTATTTGATCCAATAATGTCTTTCAGATATGAGTTTGTTTTCATAAAATTTATTAGACTGTGAATAACTCAAGAGCATGTTTATGCCCTTAACCTTTTATGATAAAACAAAGCTCAAAACTGTTGTAAAATGCAGAAAACAAACAGCATTTCTTTCTTAAAACTCTCTCTTATTCTCGATTGAGACTTTTCTCAAATCTATAATTAAAGTTTTAAAAGAATTTCAGCAAAACTTTCTGAATGTGATAACCATTTTCCTTCTTAAAACTTTTACTCTATTAACCTTAGGTTCTTTCTAATGAGAACTGAATCAGTGTAGCTTGAACATTTTATCTAAAGTACCTGTGCAATTGCTATTATCTGCCCTGTTGAAACTTGAAATTAACACTTCTAGTGTACCTTTTTGATGAAGGAATTATTTATACATGTTGGTATAGCAGCAGCTATTTCAGTCTAATTTAAAATTGTAGTGGCTTTCATTGAACTTAGGGAATGATTGAAAGGAAGCTGATGGAATTTTTAAAAATTAAGTCAATCAGTGAGGATGCTTACTCTGTGCAAGGCTGATGGATTCTAATAGGTCTTGAGCTCGTTTTCCCACTAAGGCAATTAACACCTGCAGTTAAGAGTTCAACGGGTGAATAAGGACGTTGCGTTGACCCATCCAGTGTCCACAGCTGCCTGCTTCGTCTTGTATGTGCGGAATGGCAAGGCTTTGGATTGAAGTTTTTCCTCGGTTTTTAATCTGTTCATTGGAGGGTTTATGAGTATGTGAAACTTTTCTCGGTTCTTCTCAGAGCTGAGGGCTGCTTAGTCAGTGTTATAGGTCAGAATCCAAAGACATCGAGATTAGCCCCATGTAAGCAGGACATGCTGTGTTGATTTAGACCCGAAAACAAGGGAAATCTGACTTGATGGAAATATGGGATGACTTCTTTTGAGGAATGAATAAGATAATTTTCTCATAGGATTTCATGACAGCTTTGGATATGTTGGTGATTAGTGAATAATCCCTGTTGAACCAGAAAAGAAGAGACGTTCTTTGTCATTTATTTAATTCTGCCCTGCCTGCAAATACATTGGAGGTCAGGGCTTCACTATATGAGTTTTAGGGAAACACGCTCCAGTCCATAACTCCTGGTCTTAGGAGCTCAGTGTCGAGGAGAGGGTCATGAAGGACGCAGGCTGGCTGGCCACTGGGTGGGACTGAGCCGTGGGCGCAATAGCACCCTCGACTCACCACTGTGCCATCTGCTTCCATTTGCAGAGACACTCATTCTTGTCAGGGGAGCAGCTCTGGCCCTAACAGGTCTTGAAAACGTCAGGGGGATTTTTAGCCTGTAGATTTGGTGTGTTCTGTGGCTCATGAGAGAAACGAAACTGCTCTGTAGTCCCAGCTACTCAGGAGGCTGAGGTGGGAGGATCGTTTGAGCCTGGAAAGTGGAGGTTGCAGAGAGTTGAGATTGTGTCACTGCACCCCAGCCTGGACAACAGAGCAAGATTCTGTCTCAAAAAAAAAAAAAAATTAAAATAACAGCTCCCTGAGACCCAGGCACTGTGCTACGTGTGTAAAGGCAAGATCGTGTTCCATCTGAGACTGTCTTTTTTATCTTAAGGGCTTATGAGAAGGACCCTCATGGCTGAACAAGGCGACAAAGCCAGGATCTTATATGGGCATCCTTTTTTTTTTTTTAATCTGCTTACAGTGGCCGGTTAGCTGGGAAAAAGAACTTGTATTTAGTGGGAGCTGTAGAGTCCTGTAACATAGGCATTGAGTTCTCTAAAGGATTTCCTCTAAAGAAATACAAGGAAGGGGCCAGATGCAGTGGCTCACTCCTGTAATCTAAGCACTTTGGGAGGACAAGGCAAGCAGATCACAAGGTCAAGAGATCAAGACCAGCCTGGCCAACATGGTGAAACCCCGTCTCTACTAAAAATACAGAAATTACCTGGGTGTGGCGGCGCATACCTGTAGTCCTAGGTACTTGGGAGGCTGAGGCAGGAGAATCACTTGAACCCAGGAGGCAGAGGTTGCAGTGAGCCGAGATTGTGACACTTCACTCCAGCCCAGTTACAGATTGAGACTCCATCAAAAAAAAAAAAAGAGAGAGAGAAAAAGAAGTACAAGGAAGGAACCTTATGTGTCATCTGGTCCAGACAGTGGTGTTGGAGCTGGTTCATACGAGCCTGTGAGAGCCAATTGCTACATTTTCAGGAATGCAGGGTGCCCATTGTAAAGTGTAGCCATTGTTAAAATTATACGATCTACACGTGCTTAAACACATGGCATTAAAAAACAAAGATAATAAAAATCTATCCCTTCCTAATTATTTTTATGGCACTTAACTGTTTTCTATGAGCTTGAGGTTATTTTTGTCTATTGTATCTGTGTTGGAATTACCAGCAGTGTTGCCATGACAGTAACTTGAAATTACACACAGGGAAGGTATTTAGAGTGCAGCAAAACAATTTATGGTTAGAACAGGCACCAGTTGAATCCATGAGAAGCCTTGTTCTTCAAAGGAGCTCCTGTGAGGGTGTTGCCAGGCTCCAGCAAATGCTACAAATCAGGCTTTTTCCTTCTAGAAAGCCCATCGTTAAACATTCACCAGTACCCCACTGGGCCCAGCCCATTCATTTTTGTATATGAGACAGGGGCATGCAGACGAATGGTGACTTGTCCAGAGTCCTGCAGCCCCTTGTAACCAGCAAGACCAAGACTAGACTTGGGTCTCCCAGTCTTTCTGTTATACCACTCAGACATTTTAGTCCTGAAGGCACAAGTGGGAAAGGTTGGGTTTGCCTGTGGGCTCTTGTCTCCAGTGCTTTTCTATTATTGGTGACAGCACTGCAGGGAATCAGGTCATACCCAAGAAGGGGGCTGATTAACTAACACAGAAATCAAATTCATTGCCAGGTGGGTGGTCATCTGCTTTCTGGTTACCAGCAAGTGGGATAAATGAAGAGGAGGCAGAGGTTGGATCCTGAGCTCTGTCCCTAGTGCATGCAGATACAATTATTGAAAGGAAGAAAAGAATGAACAATACTTACCACTCCTGAGAATATGTTATATATGTATTTGCTAATTTATTTTACATCTCCTTCATTAGAATATAAGCTCCATGAGGATGGGGACTTTGCCTTATGTGCCACGGTACACCCAGCTCCCAGAAAAGTGGCTGGCATACAGAAAGTGCTCAGGCTGGGCACAGTGGCTCACGCCTGTAATCCCAGCACTTTGGGAGGCAGAGGCAGGTGGATCATGAGGTCAGGAGATCAAGACCATCCTGGCCAACATGGTTAAACCCCGTCTCTACTAAAAATACAAAAATTAGGCAGGCGTGGCACCGCACACCTGTAGAAGTACATGAGAGGCAGAAGCAGGAGAATCGCTTGAACCCAGGAGGCGGAAGCTGCAGTGTTCCGAGACTGCACCACTGCACTCCAGCCTGGGCAACAGAGCGAGACTCCGTCTCAAAAGGAAAGTGCTCAGTAGATATTTTCAAATGAACGAATGAACTGGTCCTTCCAATTCCTGGCATTTTACAGTGCCGACTCCCAGAGGAAGTTTTGCCCAGAGGAATATGCCTGGAAGAACCCAGAATCAGCGACTCTAACCCTTTGGCTACTAGACTCTCAGTGACTACCATTTCTCTTTCCTCTTAGATGACGGAGGGCCGCCGATGTCAAGTACATCTTCTTGATGACAGGAAGCTGGAACTCCTAGTGCAGGTAAATCACTTTTGGTCAACTTTCTAAGTTTCTTTGGAGCCTGACGTGGTTTCAGACTTTGATTTGGCTGGGAATGAAGCAGGAGATGGTAAACTGTTTTTAAAACTTGGCCTGTTAAAAATCTGTGAAAGAATGACTAGGACACAACAGGGTGTTTTGTGTGTGTGCTATTTTGGTTCTGTCTGTACACAAGCCTAAGACATTCAAGGCCAGATGTATATCTACCCTATTGTTACAAATTTCTAGAAAAGGAAATTGCACAATGCCATTAGCTATTCTTCCTGCCTGGAAGGAGTTAACTACAATGTAACCTAAATAACTCTTGCTGTAACTAAAATTGATTTAGCATTCCTTGCTCAGAAGGGAGAGAAAAAGCTTTGTTCTTTTCCAGTTGAGAATAAAGAGGAACAGTCCCTGTGCTCTGCTCTCTCTAAGGGCTAAGCGAACCCCTTCTTATCCCATCCCATGGGTCGACATTGGCATCACTTGTGAGCATCTGGAGAAACTGAGATGCATGAAATCAATCAATTAATCCCAACTGAGAACACATCAGTGTCGGCAAAGTTGGAGAAGTAATTGGAATTATAGACCCTCGTCTTTTTCAACTTGCTTTTAAACAGACCGTTGTTGGACCCAAAGCTCTCAAGAATGGTGTCTCCAATTCTGACTTCAAGAGTTCACCATTCCAGATCTGTTGTTCAATGCCACATTTTATTACATTTGCTTGCTATTTATTGTTAGATGTCTATCTCCAGGTCCCGGGGCATTGTGTCTCATTCTGTAGCACGTTTTGCAGTGAAGAAGCTGCAGTTCATCAGTGGGTTGAGAGGATGCCCACCTGCTCAGTCGTGGGGAAAATGATGCGACTTCAAAGGGGAAATTCACCTGCAGACGCTTTTGTCTCGTGTTCCCTTGTACATGCTGCTTGGAATTGAAAATGACCAAACTGCTGACGTTGAGTTAATACTTTTAATGGGACTCAAATTATAAAGGCTTTATAAATGCAATGGAGGAAACAAAATAGGAAAAGGCTCATAATCACATGACACTAATTCAAGTGCTGTTCTCTTTTGGGTGGATTTCTTTCTAGCATTTTTCATATTTATATTTCTTGTATGGCTGTAATCATAATATATGTGTAATTCCACATATCTTATTTTTCTACTTGATATTGTCTTTCACTAACATTTTCTAAGTTACTATAATTTATCATTTTTGTGAACAGCTACATAAATTCTAAAATTGATATATCATTATTATCTAATCATTCCCCCATTTGAGTATATTTAAGGGATTTTTAAAAGACAGTTTTCGTAGCTGGGTGCAGTGGCTCACACCTGCAATCCCAGCACTTTGGGAGGCCAAGATGGGCAGATCACAAGGTCAGGAGTTGAAGACCCGTGTGACCAAGATGGTAAAACCCCGTCTTTACTAAAAAAAAAATAAAAAAAAAAATAAAAAAAAAAAAATTATCTGGGCGTGGTGGTGTGTACCTGTAATCTCAGCTACTCGATAGGCTGCGGCAGGAGAATCGCTTGAACCCTTGAGGCAGAGGTTGCAGTGAGCCAAGATCACACCATTGCACTCCAGCCTGGGTGACAGAGCAAAACTCCATCTTGGAAAAAAAAACAAAACAAAAAACAGTTTTCCACTATTACAGGTAAATGCCGTGAGTTACAAATCCCCATATACAGGGTTCTCCTGCATTTTAGATTATGGCCTTTTAAGGCTGGATTCCATGGCCTACAGTCACTAAAAGTCAAGCTTCTGGTTTGAATTTGGAGGAATGAAGCAATAAAGGGAAACTATCAGGTTGAGTGAGATCTCTTTAATTAGCAGAATCGTTAACTGAGAAAATTCTGAGACTTCAAAATGCCAAGAGTCAGTGTAAAGAGTTTATAGGTCAGTGGTCTGGTGTATTTTACATGCTTTTCCTGAATCAAAGCTTGCAGGTTTAGAAAGAAGCCACCTTCTGGAATAGGAAATGAGATTTCAAATGGCAGTTCAAAAACTATCTCTTGGCCAGCCTGCTTTGAGAAAAAAAATAGATTTAATTACTGATATGCACAACTGTTTTGGAACAGTTATCCTCAACCGTATAAAACTAAGAAAATGTTGAATTAGGTGAATGAGAGAAGTTCACGTTTTTCCCACTGCTTTATAGAACAGGCTTTCTGTGTTATTCCCTCTTCCTGGAACACACTCCTTCCCACACCCCCATGTCCTGGAGCTGGCTGGTCTCTATTAGGTCTTTACTTCACAACTTGGAAGACACCCCATACCAGTGCTTTCCCTGACCCCTTCCATCTGGTCTGAGTCTTAGCTGCCTCTGTCCTGAGTTTCTTTCTTAAGACACAGCCACACCTCACTGTCATTGGTTGTGTACTTGTTATCACTTCCTGGAGCCCCAACAGTTTGAGGTCTAGATCTGTGTCTCCATCACGCTGTATCCCTAGTATGTAGCCCAGGGTCAAGCATGTAATGTCACTAAATACAGACTCGCTGAATGAAAGAATGGATGAACCATAAGATGTCTTGGCATTACTTCTCCCAAAGACTTCTTGCCATAGTACCAGTTGCTTGGCAGGGGATTTAGCTTAATACACACACATACACACACACACACACACACACACACATACACTATCTATAGATAGATAAATACACATACTATCCATCTATATATAGATATACACACAATCTATCTGTACATTGATAGATATACACACTCTCTATACGTAGAGACACACACTATTTATCTATACATTGATAATGTATCTACCTATGTATAGATAGATAGATGGTATGTGTGTTAAGCTAAATACATATATTTTTTATTTATTTATCTATATGGAAAGATTCTAAATTTAATTGCAGAATGAGCTTCAGCAAAACGTGGAGAAACAAAATTAAAACTACCGAATAAAAGACAGCTTAAATATATCACTCTTTTTTTCTCCTCTGCAAAATTCTGTTGCCCAGGATTCTATCTGTCAGGCAGTATCCATTCTAAAGGGAATCTGGATTTTCTACCTCATCTGGACACACCTGTAGGTTTTAGTAAAACATTTTGACCTATACTATTCTTTTTCATATTTTACATTCATAGAGTGATAGCTCTCAGGTTCATTTATACTTTAGTCATGAAAATATATTAAACACTGAGACTGATGTTGTTGTTAAGAATAATTTCAGAATATTTATAATAAGCCTTAGATGAGGCCAGCCACAGTGGCTTCTGCTGTAATCCCAGCACTTTCAGAGGCTGAGGCAGGCGGATCACGAGGTCAAGAGATAGAGACCATCCTAGACCACATGGTGAAACCCTGTCTCTACTAAAAATACAAAAATGAGGCGGACTACACCTGTAGTCCAAGCTACTAGGGAGGCTGAGGCAGGAGAATTACTTGAACCCAGGAGGCGGAGGTTGCAGTGAGCCAAGATTGCACCACTGCACTCCAGCCTGGGCGGCAGAGTGAGACTTTGTCTCAATAAAATAAAATAAAAAATAAGTTTTAGATGAAGCAATGTCTTTCCTGATCTTTTGGCCTGGAGCTGTAGAGAGGGGAATGGGTGGAAAAAACACCTCCATTGACCCAGCAAGGTTTGTAACATGGAGAGTCAGGTTCAG
Organism: Cheracebus regulus; assembly: GCA_963574635.1. Lineage (NCBI taxonomy): Eukaryota > Metazoa > Chordata > Mammalia > Primates > Pitheciidae > Cheracebus > Cheracebus regulus. The sequence continues at coordinate 1,783 of CAUYQU010075740.1, read as the reverse complement.
AGCAAGTGCTTCTGTCCCCCAGAGTAGTAAATGGGTTTGCATGAGGGTGACTGACTGAAAGACGTTAATAAGCTGGGGCAGATCAGGGAGATTCGTTTTTAGGCCCGTTAGGAGACTCATCAAAGGCTACAGCTCAGACCTTCAGAAGCAGGGGAGCTTCTGTGGCATCCGTGTCGGGTGAGAACGCTGATGACATTAAAATCGACTGCCCACTTGCCTCTTGCCAGGAGGATGCGCTAAGCAGACCACCACGCAGATAATTTCACGCAGCGCTGTAAACTTGGCCACTATGAGCGCAACATTCTCCTTCTCTGGGTTGCAGAGAAAAAATGGCTGTCACCCTAATGTTTCATGCTTATTCCATATAGCACTTTGAGATGACCAACTGGAATCTGTGCTTCTAAATTCTCTGTTGCTCCGAGTAGATCACACGCTACTCACACTAGGGGAAGGCAGACAGTCAAGAGTGACATACTAGGAATTGATGTTCAAGAGGCTCATCCCTAGATCCACAGGCGATTTCCTGACACCACATCTTTACCAGGGAGCTCCTTAAGTCCTGAAATTCCACTTAAGAGCAGCTGGAAGATGGCGTGAGCCTTCAGCCACAGAGCATACCTGCAGCCTTGATCGTGGACACAGGCAGTTTGTGTAGCTGGCTCGCCCTCCAGTTCAGCCTGCGGACAGCATCTTCTGCTCTGTCTTCCAAAGCTGCTTCCACCAGTTGGAAATGTACTAAAAAAAAGGCCTTCATCAGGCCAGGCGTGGTGGCTCACACCTGTGATCCCAGCATTTTGGGAGGCCAAGGCGGGTGGATCACTTGAGGTCAGGAGTTCAAGACCTCCTGAAATGATGAGAGACCATTGTGAAACCCCATCTCTACTAAAAATACACACACACACACACACACACAAAAGGCGTGGTGGTCCGCACCTGTAATCCCAGCTACTCGGGAGGCTGAGGCAGGAGAATCACTTGAACCTGGGAGGCAGAGGTTGCAGTGAGCCGAGATCACACCACTGCCCTCCAGCCTGGGTGACAGAGCGAGACTTCATCTCAAAAAAATAAAATTAAAAAAAAGCCTTCTTCAAAATGAGAGGGGTCACCCTCATCTCAGTCTTGGAACCGCCTCTTCTGGAGGATGCTGTAGCCAGATGTGGGGACTGAGCACGTCATGGTCAGCCCAACTCCCCAGGTCTTGTCCTGTCCTTGCTCCTTGAAAATTATTTTCTTCATTTTTTTTTCTGACCTCTGTGTATATTTTGGGGAACATGTTGAGCTCAGAGAAAGGGAAGTGTACTTTAGCCATAGTGAGAATGATTTAAGTAAGCATTTCCAAACAGTGAGAGTCGCTAGATCGGGTACAGGAAGCCGTTAGTAGGAAAAATTCTGGACTCTTTCTTTTGACCTTCGTAAAAATAGAGCAGATTTTCACTAGAATGGAATGGCTGAGGTGTGGCCCTTCCTTATCTGGTTCTCCTGAGGCTTGTGAGACTGGATATCCTGTCCCACAGGCAGCCAGCCCAGCGCCAGAAAAACCGACCTGACCTTCCACTGCGAGGCAGGCTTCCTTCCAGTGCTTCTCCCCATCACTTTAGAGGAGTAGATATTCTACTTCATTGGCCGAATTTCTTCCCCACCCCCACTTTTTTTTCCTTTTTTTTTTTTTTTTTTTTTTTAGTTTGAGTCTTATAAACCAGTCTGCAGTAAAGTGAAAAAAAATAGGCCGAAAATCAACCAAAGCATGCATGGTTAAAAACAATAAAATTTATAATAAAACTGA
>CAUYQU010075739.1:0-59182 GCA_963574635.1 Cheracebus regulus | reverse complement strand
ACCCTAGATACGCCGATGCAGAATCTTGTGTTTTGGGTTATTATTATTATTTTATTTATTTATTTATTTATTTATTTATTTATTTATTTTTGAGATGGAGTCTCTCTCTGTCACCCAGGCTGGAATTCAGTGGTGTGATCTGGGCTCACTGCAACCTCTGTCTACTGGGTTCAAGTGATTCTCTTGCCTCAACCTCCTGAATAGCTGGGGTTACAGGTGCATGCCATCATGCTCAGCTAGTTTTTTGTATTTTTAGTACAGATGGAGTTTCACTGTGTTAGCCAGGATGGTCTCGATCTCCTGACCTCATGATCCGCCTGCCTCAGCCTCCCATAGTGCTGGGATTACAGGTGTGAGCCACCTCACCCAGCCTATTATTATTTTTGTTTTTTGAGACAGAGTCTCACTCTGTTACCAAGGCTGGAGTGCAATGATGCGATCTCAGCTCACTGCAGCCTCCATCTCCCGGGTTCAAGCAATTCTCCTGCCTCAGCCTCCTGAGTAGTTGGGACCACAGGCACATGCCTCCACGCCCAGCTGATTTTTGCATTTTCAGTAGAGACAGGGTTTCACCATGTTGGTCAGGCTGGTCTCCAACTCCTGACCTCAAGTGATCTGCTTGTCTTAGCCTCCCAGAGTGCTGGGATTACAGGCGTGAGCCACTGCCACCAGCTGCAATCTGCCTCTTAACAAGATTCCCAGGCAGCTGGACACACATTCATGTCTGAGAAGTGTTGCTCCAGTTCGCATAGTTTTCAGCTTTTTATGACTTTTAGTAGCACCCTTGTGTTGTAAACAAAGTAACTACGCACAACCCTATGAGAGAAAACAGCAATAGCATCTTTCCTAGGAGGGCCCCCCTGTGGGTGGAGCCGGCTGGGGCCACGCCCCTCCCACCTGCAGACTCACTCACACCCCACTGCCTGAGCCTTGACAATGAATACTATTGTAAAAACCACCAATGCCACACTAGATCCCAGTTCTCTTCCGGGCAAATTCAGTTCAGGGGTGTTAGGCCGCCCCATCTGAGCACAGAATCACAGTCCAGGGGTCTGGAAGTTCAGTTTCTTTTTCTTTTTCTCGCTCTCTCTTTTTTTTTTTTTTGAGACAGAGTCTCGCTCTGTCACCCAGAAGTGCAATGGCATGGTCTCGGCTCACTGCAACCTCCACCTCCCGTGTTCAAGTGATTCTCCTTTCTCAGCCTCCTGAGTAGCTAGGGTTACAGGCGCCTGCCACCATGCATGGCTGATTTTGTATTTTTAGTAGAGACGAGGTTTCACCATGTTGGTCAGGCTGGTATCGAACTCCTGACCTCAGATGATCTGCCCTCCTCAGCCTCCCAAAGTGCTAGGATTACAGGTGTGAGACACTGTGCCTGGCCCTCTTTTCTTTTTTTCCTTTCTTTTTTGGAAGTTCAGTTCGTATCTCGAAGCCTGCCCAAATCTGGCTCTCCATAGGTACGGCAATGACCTCACTGTGCCTCAGCATGCCCTTCTGTAAAATGGGCTGCAACAGCTCTCACCGTGGGCCCCTGGCAGGGACCCAATGAGCTCTTGCAGTCGGCTCCTGCAGCGCAGGCCTGGCACAGGCAACCGAGGCAGAGCTGGCCAGGCGCTTGGGCCTCACACTCTCAGTAATGTTCTGTTTCTCTGGCTGTGAACTCCCTGGCTTCTGTGCGAGTCCTGTAAGAGCCCCATGAGGTTGCTGGGCAAGGAGCAGACGGAGCAGCACTTCGGGGACTCAGGCAGAAGCAGCTCCAAGCAGGATCAGCGGTTAGATCCATGCTGTCCCATACAGTAGCCACTACAGCCACTGCCACACATGAGCACTGATGGTCATGTCAAGCCAAATGAAGAATTCAGCCCCTGTTCATGCTTGACACGTCACATGCTCCATAGCCTCATGTGGCTGATGGCTGCCAATGTTGGACAGCATAGATAGAACATTTGCATCATTGCAGAGAGTTCTATTACATGGTGATGCATTGAAATGTTGAAATACAGCTGGGTGCTGTGGCTCACGCTTAGAATCCAGCACTTTGGGAGGCTGAGGCGGGAGGATTATTTGAGCCTGGGCAATATGGTAAAAGCCCATCTCTACAAAAATACAAAAAGATTGGCCAGGTATGGTGGTTCACACCTGTAATCCCAGCACTTTGGGCGGCTGAGGAGGGCGGATCACAAGGTCAAGAGATTGAGACCATCCTGGCCAACATGGTGAAACCCTGTCTCTGCTAAAAATACAAAAAATTAGCTGGCTGTGGTGGTGCATGCCTGTGGTCCCAGCTAATTGGGAGGCTGAGGCAGGAGAATCACTTGAACTTGGGAAGGGGAGGCTGCAGTGAGCCGAGATTGCGCCACTGCATTCCAGTCTGGTGACAGAGCGAGACTCCATCTCAAAAGAAAAAAAGAAAGAAATTAGCCGGGTGTAGTGGTGCACACCTGTAGTTGGCTACTCAGGAGGCTGAGGTGGGAGGATCACGTGAGCCCGGGAGATCGAGGCTGTAGTGAGCTGAGATCACACCACTGCACTCCGGTAGAAATGTGTGTGTGTGTGTGTGTGTGTGTGTACATATCTATGTATACAGTTGCCCCTTGACCAACTTGGGGGACAGGGGCGCCGGCCCTCTGTGCAGTTGAAAATCTGCATATAACTTTTGACTCCTCTAAAACGTAACTACTAATAGTGTGCTGTTGACTGGACACCCTACGTAAACAGTCAGTTAACACATTCTGTATGTTAAATGTATTCTATCCTTAATTCTTACAATAAAGCGAGCTAGAGAAAAGAAAATGCTATTAAGAAAATGCTGAGGAAGAGAAAGTATATTTACTATCCACTAAATGGAGTAGATCATGGGAAAGGGCTCCCCCTGATCGTCTTCACGTTGAGTGGGCTGTGAGGAGGAGCCTGGGGCGGGGAGTGGGGGGGGAGGGCAGTGGGGGGTTGTCTTGCTGTCTCGGGAGTAGCAGAGGCTGGAGAAAGTCCACGTATCAGTGGACCACACAGCTCAAACCCCTGTCATTGAAGGGTCAACTGCAGTCCTCCACTGGCTGGGAAATAGCCCACCTCAACCCTTCCTGGGTCCCCCCACCCCCAGCCCTCCCAGCCCTCCCAGCCCTCTGTCTTCTGGAACCTGCTGTTAATTCCCATTTCTCCAATGAGGAAACTGAGTGACCTCAGGGTATTGTTCCTAGCAGAAAATTGGCAGCACCAGGGGGTCGGAGCCCTGGTTTCTCCTTTTCCAAGTGGCCAGCCAGGCTCCTAGTCCCACATCTGACTTGTTGGTCACTTGCTGTGTGCCAGGCCCTACTTGGGCCCCCTTGCCACAGCCACGTGCGGCATCATCAGAGAGGGAGCAGCTCACCCAAGGTCGCACAGCCAGGGACTGGACGGGAGCCAGGTGGGCGGCGTGTCCCCTGTTCCCCTGCAGCACTGTGGGTGTGACCCGAGTGAGGCGCAGCCTGCCAGTGGAGACTGGGGCTGGGGGCGTATGGCAGGGACCTTTGCATTCTCTTCTCCCCTAACAGCTTCTGGCCCTGCAGTCCTCTTCTGGCTTTCGGAATTTGACCCCAGATCTATAAGAAGGGCCTGGTTCCTCCCTCTCCCTCACCTCCTACGCCGCCCCCAGGTTCTGCCGCTTTTACAAATTTGCTTTATCTGTTCACTCTTTCCTTCCTCTCCATCCCTGTGGCTCCAGCCACGGCCTCATCCTCTACCCCGGATCCTTGGCCCGGCCCCTCCCTGGCTTCCAGCCGCCTCGCTCCAGGTCACTCAGAGGGGCCCTTCACCCCCCAGAGCTGAGCCTGCCCCTCGGTTATCACAGCCCGGTGTGGGAGGAAGGAGGCCCCCGGCCCATCGCCACGGCCTCTGTAACAGCTCGACATCCCCTCCTCCGGACTTCCCTCCTGGACGTTCCGGGGCCCACCCTGTCACTTAGGCGGCTCACCCCGACCCCCACACCTGCCTCCCTGGAGACAAGGCTCTTTGCATCGGGTGCCAGCAGAGGACCTGCCGGTAGGGGGCGCTGAGTCGCTCGTTCCTGCAGCAAACGCTGAGGCTTGGAGGGGCCGGCTCGGTGGCAGGCCCTGGAGATGCAGCCGTGAACGCCCCGGCAAAGCCCTCAGGAGCTCCCCTCCTAGCAGGAAGCCAGGCAATGAATGCAGGAACAAATCACCGAGCATCAGGTGCTGGGTGGCTGTGATACGAGCTGTGAAGAAGTGCAAGAGATAGGGATGGCAGGGGGAGCTCAGAGAAGACGTCCTGGAGGTGTCTTGGGAATGCAGCACCTCCTTGAACCCAGGAAGAGCACCCCTGGCCAGCTGAGGGCACAGCAGGGGCAAAGTCCCCTCGGGGGGTAAGGGGCTTGGTGTGGGTGGGAGGAGCCTGGGTGGGAGGTGCCTGGTGGGTGGGAGGAGCCTGGGTGGGAGGTGCCTGGTGGGTGGGAGGAGCCTGGGTGGGAGGTACCTGGTGGGTGGGAGGAGCCTGGGTGGGAGGTACCTGGTGGGTGGGAGGTGCCTGGCTGGGAGGTGCCTGGTGGGTGGGTGGAGCCTGGGTGGGAGGCGCCTCGTGGGTGGGAGGAGCCTGGGGGAGATCGGAGTGGCTGCAAGGTAAAGAATAGCCGTCCCCATCCAAACAAGTCACCACCTCTCCTCCTCCCACGGCACCTCACCCCCACCCCAACTCCACCCCTACTTCACTGGCCCGTTGATCCTGAGGCCCGAAAAAACTCGTGAGCTGAGTCAAGCCCCCAGCCCTGCTTCCTCATCAGCAGCTCCTAGGGGACCTGGACTGCCCTTTCCCGAAGGTTCTTCCACCTCAAAACTTAGGGGCCTGACAATTCTTGGGGCTGTGGGGCTGCTTTTATTTTCAAAGCATTCAGGACATGGATTGGCTCAGAGAAATACACGCAGGAAGTCTCATCCATCCTTACGCCCGCGCTGCCTGTTGCCTCCTCCTGACCCTGGGTCTCCCCCATAGGACCAGGAACTTCTTCCAGGGACAGAAGTGCCCATCCCTCCCCGGGTTCGATGCCTCTCCACCCCCTGGGCTCTAGGTTCCACTCCTGCCCCAGTCCCTCACAGTCAGGAAGTTCTTCCCTAGCTCTAACCTCCATGCTGTTTGCTGCAATGGTAGTCAATTTCCTATCTTCCCTCTGGCCCTCTGAATTTACCTCCCCAAAAAACTGAGTGTGCCTGACAGGAACGTTCCCTGCCTCCCATTTCTCCTCACCCCGCCTCCCCTGGGTCCCCGAGTTTCCGATCTGCCATCTGCCTGAATCCTCCCAGGCACAGTGCCCGAGATCTCTCAGAGCTGGGACTGGGGAGGATGGCAAAGCCGGTGAGGACTCAGCCTCACACCTCGGGTGCCCGGGTCCTCCAGCCTCTGCTTTCCCTGGGTCTCCATCCCAAGGCCTCCAGTCCTGCCCCTCTCACGCCCCCTCATATGCCTATGACTCTGCCAGTCTCTGCTCCTCTTCTCCTCTTTGGGGGCCTTCTGTGTCTGCATCTCTGGTTCGTTCCTTGTACCAGGTTAGGGAGAACAGGTGTACCTTTGTGATGGGTCCTCTCCCGGGGCACCTGGGGTGGAAGACGCAGCCATGGTGACCTGGCCAAGTTCTGGGCTTGGGGTTCCAATCTGGCTGTGCTGCTTGAGGGCCATGTAACCTTTGGCAAGTGCCGCTCGCCTCTGAATCTGTTTCTGCATCTGTAAAATGGGCACAAGAAACATCCCAGGACGGTGGGGAGAAGCCAGCGGCTTGAAGAGTGGATAGCATGGCACCCACATGTAATCAGTACTTCCCATCACTACTAGGGGTGCGTGGGGCCAGGGGACAAGCCACAGAGTTTCCACCAGCTGGGTGTGAAGCCGTGGTGGGGTGTCAGGCGTGCTGTGTCCTGTGCAGTGTGGGTGACTGCAGGGGCGGAGGAAGGATGGCTGTTCAGCATACCTGTGGCCTTGCCTGTACCCACCCCGCACACAGGCAACCTCCATGGGAATTGTTGCTGTCATCAGGCCAATCTTGGGGGTCTTTGGGGCCCCCGGACTCTGGCGAGGCTGACCTGGGAGGAGCCACTTCCTAGCTGTGTGTTTCGCCTTCGGCAACTGACAGTACCTCTGCGTGCCTCAGCTTTCCTAGTGGTGAAATGGGTGTAATAGTGCTCTTCTCTCAGAGGGTTGATGGGCAAACTGTGGGGCTTAATGCAAGTAAAGTTCCCAGGACGGTGCCAGTCCGTGCCAGGTGTGTGTTGGACATTACCAAGTGTCGTTATTCACTGAGTTCGCACGAATCAGATGCATGCGGCATGCGTGGCTGTGGGAATGAGGTTAGCCGGCATTCCTGTTATCCAGGTCAGAGAGCTCTATCTGGGGACAGCTGGGGCCAGGTGCCCCCTCAGTGTGTGGCTATATCCAGGAGTGTAGCTCACATGGGTATCTAAGGTTTGAGCAGAGTGGTAGCTTTCCTCTGGGTACATGGAGCTGCGCTGGGGACCTCCTGTTTGGAACCTGAGGTGTAGTATCTAGGACTTAGCCATCTAGGTGATGCTGGGGCGTGGAGGGTGACCTGGGACACTGGTGACCAGCTGACGACAGCTGCGTCACGGCATGTAGATGCTCTTCCTTGGCCGGGCGCAGTGGCTCACATCTGCCATCCCAGCACTTTGGGAGGCCGAGGCAGTCGGATCACTGGAGGTCAGGAGTTTGAGACCAGCCTGGCCAACACAGTGAAACCCCGTCTCTACCAAACATACAAAAACTAGCCAGGCCCGGTGGTGTGCACCCATAATCCCAGCACTTTAGGAGGCCGAGGTGGGCAGATCACTGAAGGTCAGGAGTTCAAGACCAGACTGGCCCACATGGTGAAACCCTGTCTCCACTAAAAAATACAAAAATTGGCCAGGCATGGTGGTGGGCGCCTGTAGTCCCAGCTACTCAGGAGGCTGAGGCAGGAGAATCGATTGAACCCAGGAGGCGGAGGTTGCAGTGAACCGAGATTGCACCACTGCACTCCAGCCTGGGCAACAGAGTGAGACTCTGTCTCAAAAAAAAAAAAAAAAAAAAAAAGCCGTGCTGCCTTTGCCAGTAGGCCTCCTGGGTCGGAAGGGGAGCCGGGGACTGAGGGTGTCCAGGGCTGGGAGCCTGAATATACCGCTGTTGCAGTGTGGCCTGGGCTGAGTGGGGGTGTCTGTGTGTGAGCGTGGGAGGAAACAGACCCTCAGCCGTGATAACGTACCCATCCATCCTGCACCCAGTGTTCGGTGAGCAACTGCCATGTGCCGGGCACTGTCATGGGTCTTGGGAACCAAACCACAAAATGATTGGCCTTGGAAAACTCACATTCAAGCCCACGGGCATATAAAAGCTCAGATGCTGATAAATGTCTCGGAGAAACACAAGACAGAGAAGGTTCTGGAGGGGGGATGGGGTGCTGTCTGATGTGGGGCGGTCAGGATGGCCTGAGAAGGTAACATCGGAGCACAGACCTGATAGAGAGCAGGGCGAGAGCCTGCGGATGACCGGCAAAGAGGCTTCAGGCAGAGGGAAGAGCAGCTGCAAAGGCCCTGGGGCTGGGGTGTGCACGGCCTGTTCTGGAAACTGAGTAGCAAGGGGAGGAGGCAGGCGATGAGGTCAGAGACGGAGCTGGGCTGGGGAGTGGGGGCCTGAAAACCGAGGTGAAGTCCTCACCTCTGCTCTGAGTGGGACAGGAGCCATGGGGGACTGTGGAGCAGAGTCAGGGCAGGGTCCGTGGGATGTTGACAGGGTCCCTCTCGCCTGCTGCCCATGGGGAGTGGGGGTGAGGGTAGAAGTGGGGAAATCGGGGGAAGACCTGGGAGAGAGGGATGGGAGCCAGGCCAGGGAAGTACCCTGGGAGTGGAGAGAAAGATCCTCTGATTCCAGGGTCTGATTCCGCATATGTTGTGAAGACAGAACCCTTTACCGAGGATTTCGCGATTTAATCCCCCCAGCGGCCCTAGGAGGCAGAGGCTCTCAGTATCCATGTTCCACAGCGGAGGGAACTGCAGCCACTGGCCCGAGGGTACACGGGAAGTGCCGACAGAGTCAGGACTGAAACCCAGGCCTCACGGCACTCAGCAGCGAGCCCCACTCTCGGGATGTGCCTTTTGTGGCCCTTGGGGGTCCTGGGCCAGTGTCTGGCACACAGCGGGGACTGGGTAGACATTTGTTGGCTGGACAGACGGATGGACAGATGGATGGGTTGTTGAATGGATGGGTGGACAGATGGATAGATGGATGGATGGTGGACGGATGGATGGGTGGATACAGTGAATGAATGAACGAGGCTGCCCTGACGATTTTGCAGAAGTGTGTCAGAGGGTGAGGATCTGGCTAAGGTCCAAAGAAGCGGGGTGCCTCTGGGGGTGGGAGTCCTTGTGGCATGAAGACGGGCTGGCCCTGAGCTGCGGGATGGGGTGACGGTGCTGGTATATCAGGTGTGGGGGTTGGAGTAAAGACTGCGTGGCGTGGTGGGGGTTCGAGGGAGTTCCTGGGGTACGGGGCGTCTGCAGGAAAACCCTCGGCAAGATTGTGTGCCTAGGCCCGGCGGGAGGTGCGATGCAGGAGGGGTGGTTTTGGCCGTCGCTGGGGGCAAGGGGTCAGTGGTGGCCCAGCCTGGTCATGCAGCCGACGAGGCAGTCTGCCACGAGGCTCCTGCTTGGCACGGCCCAACCACCCCCCTTTGGGCAGCCCAGCCGGCAACCTTCCTCCCCCGCTTCCCCAGACCTTCCTCGGCTGCCTTCTGGGCTGCCCAGAACCAATGGGTTAATTAGATAACGGAGCCTTTGATTAGCGGGGGAGGGGGAGGCCTCCCCCCGACAGCGCAGGGGAGGGAGGCCGAGGAGGAGGCCCTCCCCGTTCAGGAGAGAAAGAAGGAGGGAGGGGTGGGGAGGGAGGGAGCTGAGGCACAGCTTGGCTCTGCACTGCCGTGTGACTAGAAATTGTAATCGCGGAGAAAGAGAGAGACAGACCGAGCCGGGGAGAAAGGGACCAAGACAGACGGACAGACAGAAAAGCTGACTGAGACAGGCTCGGGCCGATGAGAGGGTGACAGGGAGAGAGCAAGAGGGGGGAGTAGATGGAGGAGAAGGAGAGAAGGGGCCTGGGGGTCCCGAGGGAGGCGAGATTGTGAGGGGGGAGGCTCCGGAGGGGGTTGAGGCCAAAGGAGGTGGACGGGGACCAGAGGTGGAGGGGGAGGACTGAGAGGGACAGGGAGAGAGAAGAGGGGGCTGGGGGCCTGGGGTCGGTGGGTGGAGAGAAAGGAGGCTGCCGGTGGGGGGAGAGTCGAGGTAGAGGTGGGAGAGGGGGTGGAAGGAGATCGGAGGAGGCGAGCGGGGAGGGGAGGAGAGGACTGCTGCAGTGGCCAAAGGACAGCCTCCCCCCGGGGGTGGGAAGGGCGGCAGGCCAGTGGGGGGGGCGCAGGGAGACCCAAGAAGCCCCTGCGCCCCCCCAACACCATCTCGACGGGAAGCCCTGGAGAAGTGGGGAGGCAGAGACCCCGGCTGGCTGGAGGCATGTGGAGGGGGGTGCCTGGGCGCAGGGAGAGGCCCAGCGGAAGCCAAGCCACCAGGGTGAGTGTCCCCCACCATGGGGTGGGGGGAGACAAGGACGGGCAATGGCGGAGGGCGAGGGGGGAAGAGGAGGGAGGCTGAGTCGCTGCAGAAGCCGAGATGGGGGTGGGGGGATGCGGGCTGGCAGCGGGAGAACTGGGGACAGATGCGGAGGAAGACTCAGCCGAGGCTGGCCTGGAGGCCGGGGTGGGCGCTGTGGGTTCCCACGGGCCGGGCGGGGACCCCAGCCTCAAATCCTGGCCCCGCACCTTGGGCCAGTCCCTTGGCTGAGAGCGTGTGGGCTGGGTCGTCGTAGGGTCTTAAGAGGTGGGGGCCTCGGACCCAGGATAGAGACTGGCATCGACCTCCCATTCAGGAGAACGAAGACCCTCACCGCACTCAGTCAGACACAGATGCACGTCCCCAGCCCTCCAGGAGAAAAATGAGCCCGGGTGCAGACAGAATCAACCTCCCTCTCCTCCTTCTCTTTCTCTCCCTAACCCCCCTTCCCCCTCTCTCTGCCTCTCTGCCTCTGTCTCTCTGCCTCTGTGTCTCTGTGTGTCTCTATGTCTCTGTCTAGCCTTTGCTCTCACACACGCACTCAGATACACAGATGTATGCACACACATTTTTATCTGGGTTAAAATGGTCTTGGAAACTGCAGAAGGAGGGAGTGACTGTGTGTGCGCGCACGGCCGTGTGCCTGGGGGGGTAGCCTGTGGGGGGTGGGGCTGAGAGGCCACCATGAGAGGCCGTGCCGTGCCGTGTCACTGCCAAGTGTGTGAGCCCGTTGGTGTGCCTGTTTGTGCGACCTGCTCCCCTCCCGGTCTCTGGGGGCGGTTTGGGGTTGGCCTGTGCTGGGGCAGAGCCCGCTGGCGTGGGTGTATTTGTGTGTACTCAGAGATGCTGCGTGCAGGGAGGGTTGGGAGCTGGAGGGCAGACCCGGGCCGGAGTATCCCCTCTGCACCCTCCCAGCCTGCTCTGTGTCCTTGCACAGGCCATTTTCCCTCGCAGTGCCTCAGTGTCCCCGTCTGTAAATTGGGCATCCTGACAGCTCCCTCCTGCGGTCATCGTGAGGCTTCCGTGAGACAATGAGGATAGAGTTTGCTGCATTGTGGGGCTCACCCGGTGTTCGCGCGAGTCTTATTACTGGTGTCGTTGACGCTGCTGTGACTGGCCCGTCTCCTTTCCTTCTCTGGTTCTGTGGAAATGGGGGAGGGGGGGGGGCAGGACAGATTGGAGAGGTGCAGCGTGACTTCTCAGAGGACCCCACTGCCCACGGTCCACTGCCCCCCAGAACCCGCTTAGAGTCCTAGACCCCCTTCCCCCCCCACCCCCTCCCCCAGAGCCAAGCTCCATCCTGCGGCACCAGCTGGCACGAGTCCCACTGGGGCTGCCTCTGCCTGGAGCACCCACAGTCTCCGGGCAAAGGAGGGAGTGCAGCTGGTGGCCTCCCGGTTTGTGCCACCCCCTAGGTCCCCAGCCGCCCTCACCCACAAACTCCAGTCTCCTCCCTCTTCAGCCCGCTGCCTCCCAGCCTGCCCTCACCTGCCCGCACCTGTCACCTCCATGGCCGCCTCGGCCACCACCTTAGCTGTCTGTCCCTCAGGTTCCCCCCTGAGTCTGACTCAAGTCTCTGAAGCTGCTGTGAGGCCCCCACAGGACCTGGACGGGGTGGGCAGTGACAGGAGGGTGTGCAGCGGAGGGTCTGTCAGGCTAGCTGAGGGCGCAGCTGGTGGGGGAACGAGGCTCTCCACTAACATTCCTGGGAGGGGGAGAGGGAGAGGGAGTGAAGGGGAGAGGAGGCTGGGACCCCCTCCCAGGGCGTCACGCAGGTGGTGAGGGGACCAGGCGGGTGTCGGGATGGGAGCAAGGTCCTCTCGGCCTGGACTGCTCTCCCCTTTTCTGCCCGCTGGCCTTGTCTGTCTCTCTTACTCCACTGGTGTATCTACCTTTTTGAAATCGTGCAAAGAGCCGGGTTTGGAATTTGGATGACTTCTGCACTTCCTGGCTGAGTGACCTTGGGCGGGCACGTACTCTCCCCCAGCCTCAGTTTCCCCTGCTGCAGAATGGGTGTAGACTCTTGTCAGCATGCAGAGATGAACCAGTGCAGGGCAGGGCGGCGGCGCTTCCCCGAGCCTGCCCCGGCCTGCTGGGCGGTCCCTCCGCGGCTGTCTGCCTCCATACCCCTTCGGTCCTGGGCAGTGGGGCAGGGAGGTGGCGCTGGGGCTGCCCGGGTGTTGGCGAGCACCCAGGCCACGTGGGCTCCTGTCCCTCACCGAGTCTCTCCCCTCTCTCTCCTGCCCACAGCCCCCCAGCGTCCACGCGGAGCATGAACATTGAGGATGGCGCGTGCCCGCGGCTCCCCGTGCCCCCCGCTGCCGCCCGGTAGGATGTCCTGGCCCCACAGGGCACTGCTCTTCCTCTGGCTCTTCTCTCCACCCCTGGGGGCCGGTGGAGGTGGAGTGGCCGTGACATCTGCCGCCGCAGGGGGCTCCCCGCCGGCCACCTCCTGCCCCGAGGCCTGCTCCTGCAGCAACCAGGCCAGCCGGGTGATCTGCACACGGAGAGAGCTGGCCGAGGTCCCGGCGAGCATCCCAGTCAACACGCGGTACCTGAACCTGCAGGAGAACGGCATCCAGGTACTCGGGGCCAGCGGGCGGAGGGGGACCAAAGGCGGGGGGTGGACTGGGGAGGTGCGCAGATGTGACCCATCACGTCCCTTCTGGGCCTGCCACACAGGCTCGTCCCCTCCTCCAACACCTGTGGATGTGGTTTGCTGGTCTGCATCCTATCCATCCCGAGGGGGAGTGGAGGCTATCTGGGCTTTGTGGGCACAGTCCTTCCTGTCTCCCAGCCACTGTGTTGGGGCCCAAGTGCGGGCCACCTGCCCAGCCCCCCAGCACGGGACAGGCGGGTCAGCCTAGGCGGAACCCTGGAGTCACTGAGCTGTGGAGAACAACCCTCCCACGGGCACCTCTGTGCCCTCTGCACCACCACACCCTCGCGCGGCCTTGGGAAGGTGATGGCATGCGTCTGGGCCTCGGTTTCTTCATCTGAAACACAGGGGCAATGCGAACCCCTGCGTTGAGGCGTTGCTGTCAGGGCTGATGGGTCTTGTACTTGTTGGGGCTTTAGCCTGGGTGCCGGCACCTGGCGAGCGGTCAGAGGACTGGAGGCGTTTCCGTGGTCGTTGAGCAGGCAGTGTGGGGTTTGCGTCCCCATGTCCTGGAGCTGGTGTGAGAATTGGAGAGCAGAGAGGCTGAGACGCTCTGATGCCTGGCGTCATGGCAGCCTGTGGCTGGTGCTCGGGATGGGACAGCTGCCATTTGATTATTGATGACTGTGGTTATGATAGGCTGTAAGTGAGGTCTGGGGGACATAGCTGTGCTATTAGGAAGCAGGGATTCCCAACCTCTGCCCTATGGACACTTGGGGCCGGATCATCCTTTGAGGGGCAGGATGGGGGACTCTGTCCTGTGCGCTGTAGGATGTTTCACAGCATTTCTGGCCACTAGATGCCAGTAGCGCCCCATGCCCAGTTCCAAAAATGTCTCCAGGCATTGCCAGTGATTCCCAGGGGGGATCATCACCCCAGGTTGATTTAGTCCAACCCCTGCCTCCAAGCAAGCCTCCTCCTGCCCCAACCTGTAAAGCTGGCAGAGAAGGGGACGCCCGTGCCAGAGGTCCCAGCCCCCCCAGATCTAATGATCCAACTGCTCCCCTAAGAAGGCCGGCTGTGACCGGACATGGTGGCTCACGCCTGTAATCCCAGCACTTTTGGGAGGCTGAGGTGGGCAGACCACCTGAGGTCGGGAGTTCAAGACCAGCCTGACCAATATGGAGAAACCCCATCTCTACTAAAAAACAAAAATTAGCCAGGTATGGTGGCACGCACCTGTAATCCCAGCTGCTTGGGAGGCTGAGGCAGGAGATTGCTTTAACCCAGGAAGGAGAGGTTGAAGTGAGCCAAGATCGCGCCATTGCACTCCAGCCTGGGTAAAACTCTGTCTCAAAAAAAAAAAAAGCGAAACTCTGTCTCAAAAAAAAAAAAAATCGAAACTGTCTCAGAAAATAAAAGAAGGGCAACTGCTCTTCTTCCTGGTCTGTCCCTGGAAAGGGGTGAGAGGACTTGGCTGCTCCCATCTGACCATCCTGAGAGCCAGATTCCTGGGTGGCTATGGGGCAAGGGCCAGTGAAGGGGTCCAGAAACGCCAGAGGCCTGGTCGCATCACTGCCCCCTACTCCTGCAGGGCCTTTTCCTTCTGTCCAGGCCTACCTCTCAGACTCCTTTCTGCCAGTGTGCTTGGAGTCTGCCTTGTGTCTCCCCAGCTGCAGTCCCCACAGATCTGTCCACGTCCCCCTTGAGCAGGTGACATTCCGTACTGGGCAGCCCCCGTGCACCTGCTTGCTTCCCTGTGCTCCATCCTTCGCCCACTTACACACGTGACTTTCAACAGACACCAGCAGCACCGGCTCCACACCAAGCCCTGTCCTGGGTGGTGTCCCAGCCAGGCAAAGCCCAGCCCTGGCCCCGGGCAGCTCACATCCTAGCGGGGAAGAAACGAGAAGGAGCAAATGGACGGGACGGCATGCCAGGGAAACGCGTCTTAGAGACGTGGCCGGGGAGAGGCTGCAGTGAGCCGAGATCGCTCCACTGCAGTTCAGCCTGAGTGACAGAGTGAGACCCTGTCTCTAAAAATGCAACCATTTACATAGACAGAGGAATATCAGGGAGGTGCCCACGCCGCTCGCCAGCAGCCCCAGGCTGGGGCAACGTCCCCATCATAGAACCTGGACCCGTTTCTCTTTGGGGAGCTCAGTGCCACACAAACGTGTACTAAGCGCCACCAGCAGAGGTGCGTTCATTTATGATAAGTCATGCACAGGCCGGCTCCCTGCGTATAGCACGCACATGGTAAAGCACACGCCAGGGTGGGCGCCGTCAAAGGGTGAAAAGCATCAGTAGGGATCTGGGCGCTTCCATTTCTCATCGCTCCCACCGGGGGTTCTTGCACCCCCTCCAGAGAGGAGGGCGGAGGGTGTGTTCGTCCAGTCCAGGAGAGTGGATGCTTGTGAGTGTTTGTTCAGTGGCCTTGACCTCCCTCAGTGGACACATCCCAGACGGCAAGAGGCGTGGACCACATTGAGGGGAATCCCAGGCACTTCATGGTTTTGCTTATTTATTTATTTTTGAGACAGAGTCTCACTCTGTCTCCCAGGCTGGAGTGCAGTGGTGGGATCTTGGCTCATTGCAACTTCTGCCTCCCAGGCTCAAGCCATTCTCCCGCCTCAGCCTCCCAAGTAGCTGGGATTACAGGCACCCACCACCACGCCCAGCTAATTTTTATATTTTTAGTAGAGACAGGATTTCACCATGTTGGCCAGGCTGGTCTTGAACTCCTGACGCCAGGTGATCCACCCACCTCAGCCTCCCAAAGTGCTGGGATCACAGGCATGAGACACCGTGCCTGGCCCTGAGGCTCTTTAACAAGTAATAACTTTTAGCCTGGCACAGTGACTCATGCCTGTAATACCAGCACTTTGGGAGACTGAGGCAGGTAAATTGCTTGAGCCCAGGAATTTGAGACCAGCCTGAGTCACACGGCGAATCCCTGTCTCCACAAAAAATACAACAATGAGCCAGGTGTGGTGGCATGCACCTGTGGTCCCAGCTACTCAGGGGGCTGAGGTTCGAGGAGCGCTTGAGCCTGGGAGGCAGAGGTTGCAGTGATCTGAGATTTCGCCACTGCACTCCATCCTGGGCAACAGAGAGACTCTATCTCAAAAAAACAAAAAAAAGTAATAACTTTTTAGTTATCCAAATGAAAAAATCACCCTAGTTCCATCACCAGATATAAATAACTACTGTTTACATTTTGTCTTAATACCTTCCTGGCTCTTTCCTGTGTCTATGTAAATGGGTCTCACTTTGTCACTCAGGCTGGAGTGCAATGGGGGGATCACGGCTCACTGCAGCCTCAACCTCCCTGGCTCAAAGGATCCTCCCGCCTCAGCCTCCAGAGTAGCTGGGACTACAGGGGAACTTCACCACACCCAGCTAATGTTTTTTTTCTCTTTTATGAAGACAGGGTCTCACTATGTTTCCCAGGCTGGTCTTGAACTCCTGGGCCCAAGCAATTCTTCCATTTTGGCCTCCCAAAGTGCTGGGATTACAGGTATAACCAACTGCACCCAGCCATAAATGTATTTTTAATTACTTCTTACAGAATGAATACAAATTAATTGAGAGAAACTGGAAAATACACCTAAGTAAAAACAAGAGGACAGAACCCAACCACACCCCACAGCCACACGTGGCTCCCCTTTGCTTCAGTGTCTTTGCATTCAGACACCCTCCCCACCCATGCGCAGTGCATTGCACAATGGCTGCTGGTTTGTAAATGGATTTTTTGCTTTTTTTTTCTTTTGACAGAGTTTTGCTCTTGTTGCCCAAGCTGGAGTGCAGTGGTGCGATCTTGGCTCACTGCAACCTCCACCTCCCGGGTTCAAGCAATTCTCCCGCCTCAGCTGCCCAAGTAGCTGGGATGACAGGCGCGTGCCACCACGCCTGTCTAATTTTTTGTATTTTTAGCAGAAACAGGGTTTCACCATATTAGCCAGGCTTGTCTGGAACTCCTAACCTCAGGTGATCTGCCCACCTTGGCCTCCCAAAGTGCTAGGATGACAGGTGTGAGCCACCGTGCCCGGCTTCTTTTTGACCAAATCTCGCTCTGTCGCCCAGGCTGGAGTGCAATGGTGCAATCTCGGCTCACTGCAACCTCTGCCTCCTGGGCTCAAGCGATTTTCCTGCCTCAGCCTTCTGAGTAGCTGGGACTACACATGCCCACCAGCACGCCCAACTAATTTTTGTATTTTTTAGTAGACAGGATTTCACCATATTGGCCCAGCTGGTCTTGAACTCCCAGCCTCAAGGCAGCCGCCCGCCTCAGCCTCCCAAAGTGCTGGGATTACAGGTGTGAGCCACAGCACCTGGCCTCCTTATTTCCAGTTTCTGAGTTGATATGAACAACGCTGGGGGACATCCGTTGGCTCATTCTTCCTGATGTTCTGGACTCGGCCCTTGGGATAAATTCCTAGAAGCAGCGTTTCCAGGTCTGAGGGAGAGAAGCACGGCTCCGAGTTGTGTGGCTTCCTCATTTGTGTGTACTCCTCCCTTACACACACACACACACACACACACAAAGGCACATGCATGCACGCACATGAACATCAGGGCCTGGCTCTGAAGGACGATGTGAGAAGCATGGCCTGAGTTCTGTGTGGCTTCGTCATTTGCGTGAACTCCTCCCTTACACACACACACACACACACACACACACACACACACACATACACACACATCAGGGGCTGGCACTGAAGCACTGGTAGTGACAGGCTGCGTTCTGGAGATTTGAGGGCCTCCCGTGTGGCCCGCCACCTTGGTTGTCATCTGTCCCCCGCCGCACTGTCACCTGCATGAAGGCAGGGACTTCACACTGTTCCCTGCCAGACCCCCAGCACCTAGGGCCAGCCGAGCCTGGTGCGCAGGAGGTGCCCAGCAGCTGCTGCCTGTGAATGGGAGGCCAGCTCCCGAGCTCCTGCTCGCGTCCCTGGCAGAGGCCCTCCAGCTGCCTGTCGGTGGGAGCCGATGCCAATCCCTGCTGTCAGCTCTGTGGGGTGGCTCAGAGACTCCTGTCACCTGTTCTCACATGCCCCTGGCCTGGGCGCAGTGCAGGCAGCAAGAACCTCTCGGGGACTTTGAGGGACTCTTAAGTACACGGGGTGACAGTCCTGGCCTCGCTCTGGGAGGCTAGAACGTTGCCGTCCATCTTTGATGAGAGGGTTAAAATGTCCTTCTGCCACATCATGGGAACAGTAGGTGGTCCCCATAGTAAGACAGAGGATGTTTGTTTTTTAAAGAAGTCATGGCTGGGCGCGGTGGCTATGCCTGTAATCCCAGTACTGTGGGAGGCCGAGGTGGGTGATCACCTGAGGTTAAGAGTTTGAGACCAGTCCTGCCAAGACGGTGAAACCCCGTCTCCACTAAAAATATAAAAATTAGCCGGGCGTCGTGGCGCATGCCTGGAGTCCCAGCTACTCAGGAGGCTGAGGCGGGAGAATGGCTTAAACCCGGGAAGCGGAGGCTGCAGTGGGCTGAGATCACACCAGTGCACCCTACCCTGAGTGACACAGCGAGAGTCCATCTCAAAAAAAAAAAAAATCAGCCATCTTCCAAGGCCCTCCCCCAACCCCACCACTGTTTTCTGAGATTGGTGGGGCCTGTAAGCCCAGAGCCTCTGGAGATGCCTTCTAAGGCAGAGGCCCGGAGGCTGCCTCCCACCAGCTCACATGCCCCGGGCCCCTGGGAGAAGGCCAGGCGCAGGCCGGCTCCTCAGCCTCCTCGGGGCCCGCGGGCAGCTGCAGCAGCTCGGCTGGGCCCGGCTCCTCCTCCGTCAGGCACGTGGTCCTCACCGACCGGCTCCTTCCTCCTTCCCTCCCTTATATCCAGTTCCCCCGCCTTCCCTTCTCCCCATAGCACCTCCTCCTGATGTGTTTACTGTGGATTTGTGTGTGTGTGTGTGTGTGTGTGTGTGCTTGCAAAATGTGTATTGTTGCTTTGTGTGCATGTACAAAATTAATCTCTGCAGATGAAGCTGTGTTAGAGATCGCTATCTTTGTCCCACTGTTTTCTCTCGGCCTGTGTTTCTGAGAGTGGTTCACGTTGCCGCTTGTGTGTGTGTGTGTGTCTACTCTGTGGCTATAACTGCTGAAGCATTGATGGGCATGCACCCCGTCCACCTGCCAGGCCCCTGACTGCCAACTGATAGACTGGACATCCCGGAGGCTTCTAGCTGCCCCACTGCAAATCCTCCCTCGGGACCCCTCTGGGAGCTGCGTGGTCATTTCTGTGGAATATATACCCAGAGGGAATTGCCAGGCCATAGGATATGCACGTACTTAATTTAACAAAGCACCACTGAATCCACCCGAGGCTTTTAGCGGACGGCCCTAGGTCCCTCTTGGGGCCCGCCCTGAGGTTGTATGGCAAGAAGTGTGGTTAGAGGGGCTTCCAAGAGCTGTGTTTAAGGATGGCCCAACAGCCAACATTTACAAGTAGCTACAACTCCTGCTGATGAGGGGCTGCTTAGGTCAGCGGTCCCCAACCTTTTTGCCACCAGGCACCGGTTTCATGGCAGACAGTGCTTCCACGGACTGGGGTGCCGGAGGGGATTCAGTTGCATTTCACTTACGGTGTGTTTCATTTCTATCATTATTATTACATCATCATATATAATAAAATAATTACGCTATTCACCATAACTTAGAATCAGTAGGAGCTCTGAGCTTGTTTTCCTGCAACTAGATGGTCCCACCTGAGGGTAAGGGGAGATCATTGGGCATTAGATTCTCATAAGGAGCACGCAACCTAAATTCCCCACCTGCACAGTTCACGATGGGGTGCATGCTTCCATGAGAATCTAATGCCTTCTGGGCGCGGTGGCTCACGTCTGTAACCCCAGCATTTTGGGAGGCCAAGGCAGGTGGATCACCTGAGGTCAGGAGTTCGAGACCAGCCTGGCCAACATGGCAAAACTGCATCTCTACTGAAAATACAAAGATCAGCCAGGCATGGTGGCAGGTGCCTGTAATCCCAGCTACTCGGGAGGCTGAGGCAGGAGAATCGCTTGAACCCATAAGGCAGAGGTTGCAGTGAGCCAAGATTGCATCACTGCACTCCAGCCTGGGCGACAGAGCAAGACTCTTGTCTCAAAATAATTTTTTTTGTAATTTAAATAAAAGAGGATCTAAAGCCACCACTGATCTGACAGGAGGCAGAGCTCAGGCAGGAACGCCCGCCCGCTGCTCACCTCCTTCTGTGCAGCCCGTTCCTAGCAGGCCACCCACCGGCACTGCTCTGTGGCCCAGAGGGTGGGGAACCCTGGGTTAAATGAATCACTGTGCCCCTTACAATGGAATATTATGCAGCTGCTTAAAACAGAGTTTCAAAGAATAGTGGGAGACATGGAGAAATGCTCAAAACATAATACTTGAGCTTTCAAAGACTGTGAATCGGATCTCCAATGCAGTTTTAAAACTCAAGTCATAGATTTTAAAATGCCAAGAAACACCCAGGAATGTCAACAGGGTCTTTCTCTTTGCACTCGTATTACGGGGCATGTTTAATTTCCTCTTTATGTTTTCTTTATTGTGTTTTCTAGATTTTCTTCAGTGAGAGCATGTTGTAACTTTTATAATCAGAACAAATTAAAAATACTAAGTAGTGGCCAGGCACAGTGGCTTATGCCTGTAATCCCAGCACTTTGGGAGGCCGAGGCAGTCAGATCACAAGGTCAGGAGTTCGAGAGCAGCCTGGCCAACACGGTGAAACCTCATCTCTACTAAAAATACAAAAATTAGGTGGGTGTGGTGGCAGGCAACTGTAGTCCCAGATACCGGAGAGGCTCAGGTGGGAAGGCAGCTTGAGCCCAGGAGGCAGAGGCTGCGGTGGACAGTGACTGTGCCACTGTACTCCAGCCTCGGCAGCAGAGCGAGACCGTGTCTCAAAAAAACCCAAACCAAACAAACAAAAAACCCTGCCATCTTGCATTACCAAGGTGAATACCAGGAATGGCTTTTAAATTACTCACTAGTTTGCATTTTCCAGGCGGCTGATTCCTCCAGCGGCATGAAACATGGATTGGACACACTTTACCCAGTTAGAGCCCTTTAAGGAAGAAAACGGCGGGAGCGCCGGGCGCGGTCGCTCACGCCTGTAATCCCAGCACTTTGGGAGGCCTAGGCGGGTGGATCAGGGTGAAACCCTATCCAACCCAAAATACAAAAATTAGCTGGGAGTGGTGGTGGGCGCCTGTAGTACCAGCTACTCAGGAGGCTCAGACAGGAGAATCACTTGAACTTGGAAGGCAGAGGTCGCAGTGAGCTGAGATTGTGCCACTGCGCTCCAGCCTGGGCAACAGAGTGAGACTCCATCAAAAGAGAAAGAGAGACGGAGGGAGGGAGGGAGGGAGAGGGGGAAAGAGGAAGGAAGGAAGCAAGGAGGGAAGGAAGGAAGGAAAATGGCGAGAGGAAGGATCTGGGCGGGGATCTAGAAGCTGACCTCTTTTGAGGTCAACTAGGACAGCCCCCCGTCGTGGGCCTGGGGCCAGCAGCCAGGAGGTCCTCTGGGTAGGAGGGAGCAGTGCGCCCTCTGCCGTCCGTTCACAGGCTGCTGCTCCTTCGTGTCTGTTTGCCTCCGGCTCTCATTCCAGCTGCGTTACCGTCCTCATTCCCTCAGCAGCGCCATCTCGAGGCCCAGATAATCCTTGTCATCGCTCGGAGCCTCAGTTTCTACCCTTTTCAAATAGGATTTTCCATACTTCGTCAGTTTCTTCTTCTCATGATGACGCAGGGCACGCTTACAGAAAAGAACAGTTGGCGGGCGCGGTGGTTCACGCCTGTAATCCCAGCGCTTTGGGAGGCCAGGGCAGGGCAGGGGGATCACTGGAGGTCAGGAGTTCGAGACCAGCCTGGACAACCTGATGAAACCCCGTCTCTACTAAAAATACAAAAAAAAAAATTAGCCAGGCATGGTGGTGAGCACCTGTAATCCCAGCTACTCGGGAGGCTGGGGCAGAAGAATCGTTTGTACCCGGGAGGCAGAGGTTGCAGTGAGCCAAGATCCTGCCACTGCACTGCAGCCTGGGCAACAGCGAGACTCCATCTCAGGAAAAAAAAAAAAAAAAAAAAGTCCGGGCACGGTGGCTCATGCCTATAATCCCAGCACTTTGGGAGGCCGAGGCGGACAGATCGCCTGAGGTCAGGAGTTCGAGACCAGCCTGGACAACCTGATGAAACCCCGTCTCTACTAAAAATACAAAAAAAAAAAAAAAAAATTAGCCAGGCATAGTGGTGCACACCTGTAATCCCAGCTACTCGGGAGGCTAGGCAGGATAATTGCTTGTACCTGGGAAGTGGAGGTTGCAGTGAGCCAAGATCGTGGCCCTGCACTGCAGCCTGGGTGACAGAGCATGACTCCATCTCAAAAAACAAAAACAACAAACAAACAAAAAAAAAACAAAAAGAAAAAGAACACAGTCTGTAAGAGTCCAGCGCAAAAGACTGTCAGAGAGAACAACCATATCAGTACCACCTGGGTCAGGAGATGGACGCTAGGGCATCTTCCCCTGCTGCCAGAGGCACCTGCTCCGACTCCTGACAGCAAGGGGCGGTCGGAGCCACACGCTGCCTCTTGTGCGGCTTATTTCACTCTGCAATGTTGCCGAGAGTCACGTCCCTGCCCCGAGCAGCCTCGGCTTCTCTCCTTTTCTGTCATTGCATAATATTCTGTCGGATGAAGATACCACAGTTTCTTTACCCATTTCCTACTGATGGGCATTTGGATTCTTTCCAGTTTGGGGCCCTTACCCTGCTTGATTTTGGATTTAAAATCTTTTTGTGCTTGAGGAGGCAGGCCAAGCGTCTCTCCACTTAGCCAGTGGATGAAAGTCCCGAGGTGGGAGCGGCGGAGCGGCTCCGTGCTGCTGTGGTCTGAAGCTGGAGTTTGTAGCTGGTGGGGGCCTCAGAGGCAGGTCTGACCACACACCTGCTGCTGCTTTTTTTTTCTTTCTTTTTTTTTTTTTTGAGACAGAGCCTTGCTCTGTCGCCAGGCTCCAGGCTGGAGTACAGTGGCGCAATCTCGGCTCACTGCAACCTCCACCTCCCGGGTTCAAGCAATTCTCCTGCCTCAGCCTCCCGAGTAGGTGGGACTACAGGCACACACCACCATGCCCAGCTAATTTTGTATTTTAGTAGAGACGGGGTTTCACCATGTTGGCCAGGATGGTCTTGATCTCATGACCTTGTGATCTGCCCGCCTTGGCCTCCCAAAGTGCTGGGATTACAGGTGTGAGCCACCGCGCATGGCCTAATTTTTAATTTCTTAGAAGTGGGGTCTTGCTATGTTGTCCAGGCTGGGATGCAATGGTGCAGTCATGGCTCACTGCAGCCACACCTTCTGAGCACAAGCAATTCTCCTGCCTCAGTCTCCCAAGTAGCTGGCACTACAGGCATGTGCCGCCACACCCGGCTAATCTTTACATTTTTGGCAGAAACAGGGCCTTGCTATGTTACTCAGGCTGGTCTTGAACTGAGCTCAAGCTGTTCTCCCACCTCAGCCTCCCAAAGGGCTGGGATTACAGGTGTGAGCCTCTGCACCCAGCCTTGTCCTCCTCTTTCAACTTCCGTCTCCTTGCTATCCTGTCCTCGTTGCTGCAACTGAGCCAAGATCCTTCAGGACGTGGTCTGCCCGCCCTCCCGCCGGGTGCCGCCCACTTCCTGCAGCACACTGGCTTCTCCTGTACCCTCCCTGCTCAGCGTCCTCATACACGCTGTTCCCTATCCCTGGAATGCCCTTCCACTGTCCTCTTCACCTCATTAGTGCCAGCGCCTGGGACTGTGGGAGGCAGTTGAGGTCTGATCACAGCCCTGCGCTTCCCGGCCAAGGGGCCTCGGGTACGTTATTGAACCTGTGTCGGCCTCAGTGTTGTCACCAGTGAGATGAGGATAGTGACAGGTCCTCTGTCATACACTTGCTGAGAAATTGGGTGCATCATTCTTTGTACAAGCACATACTGAGGGTCAGCATGTGCCAGGTTCTTCCAGGCACTGGCGGGTGGGATGGCAGGTGCAGGAGGATTCAGCGGAGGGCCTGGGGTGGGGTCGGCTGCTGGGCAGTGCTGGCAGCTTTCATAGTGAGGCCATTATCATGGTTGCGTCGTCCTTCAGAGCCGGACAGATGTCTCAACCTCAGGGGTGCCTTCTCTGCGCCGTGAGTCTGGTCGCACCCCACTGGTCCCCGCAGCCTCCCCATTTTGTTTTGTTTGTTTGTTTTTTGAGACAGAGTGTCACTCTTGTTGCCGAGGCTGAAGTGTAGTGGCACCATCTCAGCTCACTGCAACTTCTGCCTCCTGGGTTCAAGCGATTCTCCTGCCTCAGCCTCCCAAGTAGCTGGGACTACAGGCGCCCGCCACCACACCTGGCTACTTTTTTTGTATTTTTGGTAGAGATGGGGTTTCACCATGTTGTCCAGGCTGGTCTCAAACTCCTGACCTCAGGTGATCCACTCGCCTCAGTCTCCCAAAATACTGGGATTACAGGCATGAGCCACCGCGCCCAGCCCCCAATTTGTTGATGTCATTGTGCTTGTCTGTCTTGGTTGCTGCTGGCCCCAGCACACCACACAAACTGTAGGTGCCCAAAATGCAACTGTTAAATTGACGAACGCATAGAATTGCTTGGCATCCTGCAAAGCCACGTGGTCCCTGAGCCTCGGGACAGGCCCGGGACGAGGTGGGTGGGAGCATCAGTCCCACATCTCTGTCGAGCAGCCTGAGAAGCCCGGAGAGGTACAAGACCCATGTTCTCCCCTCCGAGAATGACTCGAAGGCCGTGAGTCACCTCTCTGAGCCTGCCTCCTCGACTAGAAAATAGACCAATTATTTCTACAGCTCAGGGAGGGTGGGTGGGAGAGTGTCAGCCAGGCCCCGGCACTGCTCCAAGCCCTTTACGTGGTCAGTGAACTTCAGCCTCACAACAGCCCCCTGAGGAGGTCCCATTCCTCTCATGTCACAGATGAGGAAACTGAGGCAGAGGAGAGTAACACACGTGCACACAGTCCTAGTCCCATGGTTAGTAACAGAGCTGGGACTCGGCCCAGGCAGGCTAGCCGCCGAACTCACTTTTTCTTTTTTTTTTTTTTCTTTTTTGAGATGGAGTCTTGCTCTGCTGCCCAGGCTGGAGTGCAGTGGCGCGATCTCGGCTCACTGCAACCTCTGCTTCCCGGGTTCAAGCGATTCTCCTGCCTCAGCCTCCCGAGTAGCTGGGATTACAGGCCGTTGTCACCACGCCCAGCTCATTTTTGTATTTTTAGTAGAGACAGGGTTTCACCATGTCGGCCAGGATGGTCTCCATCCCTTGACCTCATGATCCGCCCGCCTCGGCCTCCCAAAGTGCTGGGATTACAGGCTGAGCCACCACGCCCAGCAAGAACTTGGTTTTTTCAATGCAATTCCTAATGCTTCCTAATTTGTAGCTATCCCTGGTGCTGCACCCTGGTGACTCAGCTTCAGAACTGCCACTGAGTCCCACAGCCCAGCCCAGCTCATCCGGAAGCCCCAGCTTCTTCCTGTCCTCCCAGCTGTAGCCTGTAACTCCACACCCCCGCCACCACATCCAGCCGAAGTTGCCATGCCATGTCCTCCTAAGGGACACCTTTCTGCAAGCCAGCCTGTCCCCATCTCAGATCAGGATGAGTATGCCTGGCGCTCCCAGCTACACCAAGCTCAGGGCCACCCTCTACCCAGCCCCTTCCTTCACATCCTTCCAGAAACTTGCCCTGCCTTTGAATAGTCACAGACACCGGGCACGGTGGGTCACGCCTGTAATCTCAGCACTCTGGGAGGCCAAGGCAGGCAGATCACCTGAGGTCGGAAGTTCGAGACAAGCCTGACCAACATTGAGAAACCCTGTCTCTACTAAACACAAAGTTAGTTGGGCATGGTGGTGCATGCCTGTATTCCCAGCCATTCGGGAGGCTGAGTCAGGAGAATCGCCTGAACCCGGGAGGCGGAGGTTTCGCTGAGCATAAGTAGGAGTGAGGGGAGGCCAGGGAAAGCTGCCCGGGAAGCAGCGCTGGACCATGGCCTGAGCCTTGGCTTAACCCCACTTTCCCACCCGACCCGCAGGTGCCTTAGGCGAAGTCTTGCTGCCTTGCTTGGCCTCATACGTCCCTCTGATATAGCTCTCATCACCCTGTTGTTAACACCCAGGTTCAAATGCTTCTCTGGGCTCCTGGTGATTGGGGGGTGGGGTGGGGTACACATCCAGCCAGGCCTTGCACCCACGCCAGGGCCTGGCCCCACACAGGCTCAGGAGGCCACTCCCAGGAGGATGAATGGGAGGAGGGAGACAGGGAAGCCTAGGCCTGAGCCGGGTCAGTGTGAGAATCAGGAGCCCACAATGGCCCTTGCAATGCTGCCAGCCACAGCAGTCAGGGAAGTCCCTGAAGTCCCTCTTAGAGAGGAAGGCACAAGTCCCTTTTCTCAGGGACAAGGAAGAAATATGAGAAGTCATCAAAGACTGTGGATGTGACAAGTAACAGGTTTTAAAATCTGAGTGTAAAAAGATTAACACACACACACAAGAGTAAGCCTGCTAAACTTTTGTTATTGGGTCATCATATTCAAAACATAAACCAGGCCGGCATGGAGGCTCACGCCTGTAGTCCCAGCACTGTGGGAGGCCAAGGCAGACAGATCACCTGAGGTCGGGAGTTCGAGACCAGCCTGGCCAACTGGGCGAAACCCTGTCTCTATGAAAATTCAAAAATTAGCCGGGTGTGGTGGTCCACACCTGTAATCCCAGCTACTTGGGAGGCTGAGGTGGAAGAATTACTTGAACCCAGGAGGCGGAGGCGGCAGTGAGCTGAGATCACGCCAGGCTGGGCAATAGAGCAAGATCCTGTCTTTAAATAAATAAATAAATCAGCCAGGCGAGGTGGCTCACACCTGTAATCCCAGCACTTTGGGAAGCTGAGGCAGACAGATCACCTGAGGTCAGAAGTTTGAGAACAGCCTGGCCAACTGGGGGAAATCCTGTCTCTACTAAAATGCAAAAATTAGCTGGGTATGGTGGTTCACACCTGTAATCCCAGCTACTTGGGAGGCTGAGGTGTAAGAATCACTTGAACCCAGGAGGTGGAGGCTGCGATGAGCTGAGATCACGCCAGCCTGGACACTAGATCAAGATCCTGTCTTTAAGTCAATCAATCAATCAATCAGTCAGCTGGGCGCAGTGGCTCACGAGCAAGATCCTGTCTTACAAATAAATAAATAAATCAGCCAGGCGAGGTGGCTCACGCCTGTAATCCCACCACTTTGGGAGGCTAAGGCAGGTGGATTACCTGAGGTTGGGAGTTCGAGAGCAGCCTGACCGACATGGAGAAACCCTGCCTCTACTAAAAATCCAAACTTAGCCAGGCATGGTGGTGCATGCCTGTAATCTCAGCTACTCAGGAGGCTGAGGCATGAGAATCGCTTGAACTCAGGAGGTGGAAGTTGCAGTGGGCTGAGATCGTGCCATTGCATTCCAGCCTGGGCAACAAGAGTGAAACTCCATCTCAAAAAAGAAAGAAGGAGAAAGAAAAAAATAAAACAATTTCTAGTGTTAGGATGAACAGTTGATCATTTTCTTACCACAGTTACATTTTTAATAAGGAATTTCTTGACAATTTATTTTCTTAAAAACCTCAACAGATCTTGGAGGGGTTGTTTTCAGCTTTGGCAATATTTACCTACCACAGCTGAAGTGAAAAGTCCCCTCCACAGGCCACGTTGCAGGTTAAAAGAAAAGTCCCTGTTGGGGTGAGGAGGCAGCCATGGATGGGGCCACGTTCCTTCGCCTGATTCACGTCTGCATCCTTGAGACCTGGCCCAGAGCCCAGCCTGGGTGGAGGCGGGCTCAGCAGACGGGGGCTGAAGATCGAGGGAACTTGGAAGTGTGGGCAGCTAGGTGGTTGTCAGAGGTGGCCCCAGGCCCAGGTCCTCTACTGTATTACAAAATATCAGCATCTTCATCAGACCAAAGATGTCAAGGTAGGGACGGGGGATTTCCCTGCTCCGAGAACCAATCCCCACCTTGCCCGTCCCACTCTGCGTCGGTGGCTATGAGGGTAATGCGACCCACGACTTCAGAGATGATCTAGTCTAGGGTGTTTCCAACGGGCCTTGGAGGGGCCCCAGGCCTGCCTTCTGCTGCAGCCAGGGCAGCCTCCATGACCTGTTTCCACCATTGCTGGTTAAATGATTGTTTCCATATTTTTTTTTTTTTTTTTTTTGGAGATGAAGTCACACACTGTCTCCCAGGCTGGTGTGCAGTGGCGCGTTCTCAGCTCACTGCAACCTCCACCTCCCAGATTCAAGCGAATCGCCTGCCTCAGCCTCCCGAGTAGCTGGGATGACAGACACATGCCACCACACCAGGCTAATTTTTGTATTTTTAGTAGAGTTGGGGTTTCACCACGTTGGCCAGGCTGGGTCTCAAACTCCTGACCTCAGGCGATCTGTCCACCCCGGCCTCCCAAAGTGCTGGGATTACAGGCGTGAGCCAGCATGCCCAGCCTCCATAGCTCGTATGTTTAGTGTCTCTCTTCTCCACTGAGCCCAGGTTCTAGCAAGACAGGGCTGTGTCTGTCTTGTCCACAGCTGGATCCCCAGAGCCCAGTATTATACTGGACATGTAGCAGCTCTCAAGAAATACCTGTCAAATGAGCAAATCAATACATGGTAATGTAAGAATGAATGGCCCCTGCAGCTCAAAAAGCATTCTGAAACCCATAGACAGCCCAGCTCTTTCAGTTTCGGGTGGGTGGGTAGGTGTGGTGGATACTTCCATGTCTGTGTTTAGGAGAGGCAGATGCAGAGTCTCAGTTCTGCAACTTTGGAGCCTGTGAGATGGAGGACAAGTGACTTGACTTCTCTGAACCTTCCTTTTCTCAGCTATAAACCAACAGATATGAGGGGAGCAGGGGTATGTGCTTGATAACCCCCATGTGACAGAATTTGCGCAAAGATTATTGAGATCATACCTCAGAGCATTGAGCACAGTTCTGGCAATAATCGGCACTTAACAAATTATGATTACCCCTTTTTTACCTTATTGGAAGCTGAGCAGGATGTCTCTTTGTTTTAGAGTCAGAGATGGGATCAGCTTTCTATTATTTGGGAGGAGAAGAGAAGAATTAACTGGCTTTGGTCTTTAGGTATGCATGTTAAATTTTAAGGGTAACCACTAAATGAAGAGAAAATATATAAATTGTAAAACAGTAGAGAGGAGAAATGGAATCAGAAGAAATTCAATCAATACAGAGAAGACAGGAAAGGGGAAAGAATTGGCTACAAAAACCAGGACAATTAAAAAGCACAAAATAACACTAGAGGAAGAATTCCAAATATATTAGTAATTACAGTAAACGTAAATGAACTAAACTTCCAGTTAAAAGACAGAGATTTCAGGCCAGGCACAGTGGCTCACGCCTGTAATCCCAGCATTTTGGGAGGCCAAGCCAAGTGGACCATGAGGTCAAGAGATTGAGACCATCCTGGCCAACATGGTGAAAGCCAGTCTCTACTAAAAATAGAAAAATTAGCTGGGCCTGGTGGCACGTGCCTGTAGTCCCATCTACTCAGGAGGCTGAGGCAGGAGAATCGCTTGAACCCAGGAGGTGGAGGTTGCAGTGAGCCGAGATTGCACCACTGCACTCCAGCCTGGTGACAGTAAGACTCTGTCTCTCTTACACACACACACACACAAAGACAGAGTTGTTTTGTCTACCACAAAAGGTAATGTAGCTTTAACGATCTCAGACATGTGGACATTAAGGTAAAAAGCAGAATAGGTTGGAAGCAGAACATCAATGCTTTTCAGCTCCCAAGTTCTGTCATACTGATGTCAACATGATTTTGACATGTTGGCATTATCACCCAGGCCAAAAAGTACACAGGTAAACAAGGACCAGCACAACCACAGTCTTCTCCAATAAGAGTCTGATGCGCTGTAGTCTGTGTACTCAGCAGATCTTGCCTGAGTCTGTCATAAACTGGACCTTGCATAGGGTGCTGAGAATGCAGAAACTGTCCCAACAGTCTCTACTCATACCGACTGAAGGAGACAGACGTGTGAAACCAAATTATAGTCACTGTGATAGAGATCTAATAAGACAGTGTGTGTGACTGTGAGGGAGCAGGGGCCAAAGAGGGCTTTTCCAAGGAAGGCAATTGGAATTTTCCAGAGAACAAACAGAGGGCAGAGCCTGTGCAAAGGCAGAGAGGCTGGACAGAGTGTGGCAAACAGAGGGAACCCCATGCATCCCTCTACTCCCTACTGTGGCTGGAGTCAAGGAAGGGCAGCAGTGCAGCTTCTGAAGGGCCTCTGACACTTTGTAGAAGGTGACAGCCATGGGCGGGCTGGGCGCAGAGATGTGGAAAGGTCTAAAGTGCATTTTAGGTCATTCTGACAGCCAGGGCAGAGAAAGCATGCTGAGGGAGAAACTGGAAGCCCAGAGATAGGACCAAGCGTTTTTGTTTTGTTGATTTTTGGGACAGAGTCTCGCTCTGTCACCCAGGCTGGAGCGCAGTGGCACAATCGTGGCTCACTGCAACCTCCCCCTCTGGGTTCAAGTGATTCTCCTGTCTCAACCTCCCCAGTAGCTGGGACTACAGAAGTGTGCTACCACGCCAAGCTAAATTTTGGTGTTTTTTGTTTGTTTATTTTTTGGGTTTTTTTTGAGACGGAGTTTTGCTCTTGTTACCCAGGCTGGAGTGCAATGGTGCAATCTCGGCTCACTGCAACCTCCATCTCCCGGACAAGCGATTCTCCTGCCTCAGCCTCCCGAGTAGCTGGGATTACAGTCATGCGCCACCACACCCAGCTAATTTTGTATTTTTAGTAGAGATAGGGTTTCTCCTTGTTGGTCAGGCTGGTCTCAAATTCCCAACCTCAGGTAATCCACCCGCCTCAGCCTCCCAAAGTGCTGGGATTACAGGCGTGAGCCACCGCGCCTAGCCAGGACCAATGTTAATGATCATTATCAGCTGAATTAACAATGAAAAAATATATATTATTTCATGTTCGCCATGTCCCACACACTTGCTATCTCATCCCAAGCACTCACTGTCTTGTCCAAGCATAACAATAACTCCATGGGAGCTGTTAGGAAAATGGGCTCAGAGAGGTTAGAACACTTGCTCAAGGCCACACAGCTGGTCAGCAGCAAAGCCAGGATTCAAACCAAGCCTCAACCATCCCCCACGAGGCTGCTCAGCAAGCATTCTGCAGAGAAGAGGAGAGAGAATAGACGGATTCTGTTCAAAATAAAGAGACTCCCTATTTAGAGCAGGCCTGTGCCACATGTTTCAACAAAACCAGGCTTCCCTTCACAGCAACGCCCCCATCCCACTTCGTTCTCAAGAGCATTATTAAAGTGATTGGCGGGGGGACCCCACCCCCTCCCTTTGGGAGTGTCCCTTCGTCTTCCTTTACACCCCCTTCCCTCTGGAGCTGGGTCACCGCGTGCTGAACACCGAGCAGCCTCAGGCTGTCCGTTTACGGCCACGCTGTCATCTCAGTCCTCTGTCCAGAGGCATCAGGGAGACTTGGAAAAGAGACGCTATGGCTGGAGCCCCAGCTGCCCGCCTCCCAGGGCCGGCGACCCTGCTGAGTCACTTGACTTCACTGAGCCCTGGTCTCCTGTCTCTGAAATGGCGTGTGATGCTCACCTCCGGAGCTGCCGGGGGAGTCAACAGGCGCCTGCCGTGCTGCAGAGGCGCAGGGAGCTGCAGGGAGGAGGCGGGCGTGGAGGGTGCCGAGGCCCGAGTTCAAACCCTGGTTCTGCCACTTCCTTGTCGTGTGGCCTCGCTCAGCCATCTTCCTTCTCTGAAAAGTGAGCCTTTTACGCCTGTAATCAGCACTGTGGGAGGCTGAGGCTGGTGGATCACCTGAGGGTCAGGAGTTGGAGACCAGCCTGGCCAACATGGAGAAACCCCGTCTCTACTAAAAATACAAAATTAGCCGAGCTTGGTGGTGCACGCCTGTAATCCCAGCCACTCAGGAGGCCGAGGCAGGAGAATCACTTGAACCTGGAAGGTGGAGGTTGTGGTGAGCCGAGATTGCACCACTGCACTTCAGCCTGGGCGACAAGAGCGAAACTCTGTCTCAAAAAAAAAAAAAAAAGTGAGCCTAACAACCCCTGCCCTGCAGGGAATCATCACCTGTGCACCACGCTCGCCTCCAGGTGCCAGTCCCCAATCCCTGAGCTGAGTGAATCTCACCTCAGCCTTCAGAGCAAGGCTGACCTTGTGATGTCGTTTCACAGACAATGGCCCCTCTCCACGGGTGTGTCTGCAGCCCTGCTTTATCTCCGTTCAATCAATAAGCAATGGAGGAATGAATGGAGGCCTTTGGGCTGGGTTCAAGAGGGTGAGCAGGAGCTTTCCAGGTGGAAGAAAGGGAAAGGCGTCCTGAGCATAGGGAACAGCATGTGCAAAGGTGGAGT
This sequence comes from Cheracebus regulus, assembly GCA_963574635.1. Lineage (NCBI taxonomy): Eukaryota > Metazoa > Chordata > Mammalia > Primates > Pitheciidae > Cheracebus > Cheracebus regulus. The sequence goes on along the minus strand of CAUYQU010075739.1, from coordinate 27,505 downwards.
GCCTGGTGGGAGGGTCCCAGGACTGATCGTGGCTCTGAGTGAGGGCTGTGAGTGAGGGGTCATGCAAGGGTGGGGGAGAGGAAAGCAGAAGCCAGGCGGGGCTTCCATTGCAGGCTGAACTTCCCAAAGGCACTGGGGAGCCCTGGAGGCATCTAGAAGAGGCAGGTGCAAATGATAGCATTTTGGATATGCTGAGTTAAATAAACATAGTAAAGTTGATTTCACCTGCTTGAGTTTTTTGTTTGTTTGTTTTTTGATATGGAGTCTCCTTCTGTCACCCAGGCTGGAGTGCAATGCTGAGATCTCTGCTCACTGAAACCTCCACCTCCTGGGTTCAAGCGATTTTCCTGCTTCAGCCTCTTGATTAGCTGGGATTACAGGCGCTCTCCACCATGCCCAGCTAATTTTTTGTATTTTTGGTAGAGACAGGGTTTTACTATATTGGCCAGGCTGGTCTTGAACTCCTGACCTCATGATCCACCCGCCTCGGCCTCCCAAACTGCTGGGATGACAGGTGTGAGCCATTGCATCTGGCTGAGTTTTTTTTTTATGTGGCTTCTAGGAAATTTAAAATCACACATGTGGGCAGGGTGTGGTGGCTCACACCTGTAATCCCTGGGTAACATAGGAAGACCCTGTCTCTACAAAAAATTAAACTAAAAAAGTTAGCCAGGTGTGCTGGCATGGGCCTGTAGTCCCAGCTATTCAGGAGGCTGAGGCAGGCGGATCACTTGAGCCCAGAAGGTCGAGGTTGCAGTGAGCCGAGATTGCGCCAGCACACCAGCCTGGGCGGCACAGCAAGACTCCATCTTAAAACAAAACAAACAAACAGCAACAACAAATTACACCTGTGGTTCACATTCTATTTCTATTGGATGGCACCAACATAAATTATTACAATTTCATGACTGTGCCTAAGCCACCGCGCCTGGCCTCTTGCTCTTTTTTCTTTTGGCGCGTATACTCTGAAACCTGACTCTTCGGCTTCTTTGTGATGACACAGGATGCTGCCTGGGGTTCTCAGTTTCCACCCTTCATACTGCAACACGGCATTCCCCAGCGTCTGTCCCCTTCACCCTGGCACACATCACTATCTGGGCTTCACACATGTGATCTGATGGCTGTGTGGCCTTCTGGGCCTCAGTGCACCCGGCGTGGTGATCAGGAGTGAGGACTCTGTGAGATCCTGCCTCCCATGCCCTGGCCCAGCACTGCCCCTCTTGTGGACCCTAGCCCCAGCCCTGACGGGTGGCAGCTGGTGTCAGAGGTCAAGAGGCAGGACTCTGGCACCGGAGGGCCTGGCTCCAATCCCAACTCTATTGTCCACATCTGTGTGACCTTGGGCAAGTCACTGTCCCTCCCTGGGCCTAATTCATAATCATTCGTGTGAAACCCTTGAGGCCTGATGCGTTTTGGCATTCTGATACTAGAAACGTAATAATAGCATAGGTTTTATAACATTTTAGTGGTCTTGAAACATCAATTTCTACAGTGAAATGTTTGGATAGTCACGAGTGGGATCAATAAAAGCTTTAAATAGTTTCACGTTGGGCGAGGTGGCTCACGCCAGTAATCCCAGCACTTTGGAAGGCCAAGGTGGGTGATCACCTGAGGTCAGGAGTTCAAGACCAGCCTGGCCAACATGATGAAACTCCGTCTCTATTAAAAATACAAAAAATTAGCCAAGCGTGGTGATGCGTGCCTGTAATCCCAGCTACTCAGGAGGTTGAGGTAGGAGAATCACTTGAACCTGAGAGGCAGAGGTTGCAGTGAGCTGAGATCACGCCTCTACACTCCAGCCTGGGCAACGGAGTGAGACTCCGCGTCAAAATAAATAAATAGCTCCACGTGAGTTCTGATTGGGTTTTGCCACTGAGTGGAATTTGGTATCAAAGTTTGGAGAAATCTGGTTGTTAGCGCCTTATGAATTTTGGAATTGCAGGTATTGAATAAAAACAAGTAATAGTGCCTATCTCACAGGGCAGTTTGGAGGATTCAATGAGTTATTACCCACGAAGCGCTTAGAACAGTGTCTGGCACCAACGATGTGTTCAGTGTGCATTAGTTCTAGTATTAGTATTTTTATTTTTTTATCTATTTATTTATTTGGGGGATGGGGTCCCCCTCTGTCATGCAGGCTGGAGTGCAGTGACGCGATCACAGTTCGCTGCGGCCTTGACCTCCTGGGCTCAAGCAATCTTTCACCTCAGCCCCCTGAGCAGCTGGGACCACAGGTGCACACCACCACACGGAGCTAATTTTTGTATTTGTTTGTAGAGACTAGGGTCTTGCTTTGTTAACCAGGCTGGTCTTCAACTCCTGGGCTCAAGCGATCCTCCCACCTCAGGCTTCCAAAATGCTGGGATTACAGGTGTGAGCCACTGTGCCCAGCCTTTTTTTTTTTTCATTTTTAAAACTATAGTGGCCGGCGAGGTGGCTCGCACCTGTAATATCCCAGCATTTTGGGAGGCCAAGGCGGGCAGATCACTTCAGATCAGGAGTTCAAGACCAGTCTGGCCAACATGGAAACCCTGTCTCCACTAAAAATACAAAATTGGCCGGGCGCGATGGTTCACACCTGTAATCCCTGCACTTTGGGAGGGCAAGGCAGGTGGATCACAAGGTCAGGGGTTCAAGACCAGCCTGGTCAACATGCTGAAACCCTGTCTCTACTAAAAATACAAAAATTAGCTGGTCGTGGTGGCTCAACGCTTATAGTGCCAGCTACTCAGGAGGCTGAGTCAGGAGAATTGCTTGAAGGCGGGAGGTGGAGGTTGCAGTGAGCCAAGATTGCACCATTGCACTGCAGCCTGGGCGACAGAGTGAGACTCTGTCTCAAAAAAAAAAAAAGAAATACAAAATACAAAATTAGCCAGGCATGGTGGCACTTACCTGTAATCCCAGCTTCTTGGGAGACTGAGGCAGGAGAATCGCTGGAACCCAGGAGGCAGAGGTTGCAGTGAGCTGAGATCATGCCACTGCACTCCAGCCTGGGTGACAGAGTGGGACTCTGTCTCTAAAACAAAACAAAACAGTGTATCACTGGCATGGAATGAAATATCCCCATTCTAAATGTAGTTTTGGGAGTCCTGACAGTCGCTTTCTGTCATATCACCACCACCCCAATGTAGCACGTCAGTCACCCCAGAAAGCTCTCTCACGCCCTTCCCTGTCTGCCCCAGACACCCCACCCACCCACACACTCAGAGACGTCCACTTAACACCAGAGCACGGTGTGGACAAGTCCAGGCACCGGCTTCTTTGTGTTCAGCTCCTTTGCTCAGAGTAACCCCCAAGAGATTCATCCAGGGGGTCAACAGTAGCCAGGTCCCTTTCATGGCTGAGGCACAGCGACCATCGCGTGGCCACCTCTGGCAGTGTTTGCCCATTCACCTGCTCATGAGCATTTGGGCCGTCTCCAGCTTAGGCAGTCCCAAGGGAAAAAATGCTGTGGAACACCCACGTAGAAGCCGTTGCGTGGACATCTGCCTTCATTTCTCTTGAGGAAATATCCAGGAATGGAAGAATAGCTGGGTCAGACAGCAACTCCACTTTTAACTTTTTTTTTTTCAAGATTTTTTTCCTCCTCAATCCCAAAATTATTGTTTTTCTATTTCTTTGTAAATTATTTTTTGTAGAGACAAGGTCTCGCAATGTTGCCCAGACTGGCCTCAAGTGATCCTCTCACCTCGGTCTCCCAAAGTACTGGGATTACAGACATTAGCCACTGTGCCTGGCCCCCAAAATTCTTTTTTTTTTTTTTTTTGAGACAGAGTCTCACTCTGTCGCCCAGATTGGAGTGCAGTGTCACAATCTCAGTTCACTGCAACCTCCGCCTCCTGAGTTCAAGTGATTCTCCTGCCTCAGCCTCCTGAGTAGCTGAGACTACAGGCACACGCCACCATGCCTGGCTAATTTTTGTATTTTTAGTACAGACAGGGTTTCACCATGTTGGCCAGGATGGTCTCCAACTCCTGACCTCATGATCGGCCTACCTTGGCCTCCCAAAGTGCTGGCCTTACAGGCGTGAGCCACCGCGCCTGGCTGACCCAAAATTGTTGAATTCAGTTTTCATTTATTTATTTATTTATTTGAGATGGGAGTATTGCTCTGTCGCCCAGGCTGGAGTGCAGTGGCACAATCTTGGCTCACTGCAACCTCCACCTCTTCGGTTCAAGCAATTCTTCTGCCTCAGCCTCCCAAGCAGCCGGGACTACAGGCGCCTGCCACCATATCGGGCTAATTTTTGTACTTTTAGTAGAGATGGGGTTTCACCATGTTGGCCAGGACGATCTCAAACTCCTGACTTCGTGATCCACCTGCCTCGGCCTCCCAAAGTGCTGGGATTACAGGCATGAGACACCACACCTGGCCTTGAATTCAGTTTTTGCTTTATAAGAGACTATCTCTTTTTCTTGTTTTTTCTTTTTTTAAGACAGAGTTTTACTTCGTTGACCACCCAGGCTGGAGTGCAGTGGCATGATCGGGACTCACTGCAGCCTCCACTTTCCTGGCTCCTGCAGTCCTCCCACTTCAGCCTCCCTAGTAGCTGGGACAACAGGCATGTGCCACTGCGCCTGGCTAATTTTTTTATTTTTATTTTTGTATAGATAATATCTATGCTGTGTTACCCAGGCTGATCTTGATATCCTGGACTCCAGTGATCTACTCACCCCGGCCTTGCCAAGTGCTGGGGTTACAGGCATGAGCCACCCCCGTGCCTAGTCCCCCAAAATTCTTGAATCCAGTGTTTTTGTTTGTTTATACACAGAGTCTTGCTCTGTTGCCCAGGCTGGAGTGAAGTGACACTATCTCGGTTAACTACAGCCTCCGCCTCCCGAGTAGCTGGGATTACAGGCACGTGCCACCACACCTGGCTCATTTTTATGTTTTTAGTAGAGACAGGGTTTCACCATATTGGTCAGCCTGGTATTGAACTCCTGACCTCAGGTGATCCACCTACCTCGGCCTCCCAAAGTGCTGGGATTACAGGCGTGAGCCACCACGCGCAGCCTTGACTCCAGCTTTCACTTTATAAGAAACTCATCAAACCATGTTGCAATGTGGTCACACTGTCTCCTGCTCCCACCAGCACAGCACGGGAGATCCAGCCACCCGACCCCACCTGTGCCCGGGACCTTGACGATCCCCCCACGGCCCCTTTCATTATCTCCGTGACTGATCCCTGTCTCCTTCTCCCCAGGTGATCCGGACGGACACGTTCAAGCACCTGCGGCACCTGGAGATTCTGCAGCTGAGCAAGAACCTGGTGCGCAAGATCGAGGTGGGCGCCTTCAACGGGCTGCCCAGCCTCAACACGCTGGAGCTGTTTGACAACCGGCTGACCACGGTGCCCACGCAGGCCTTCGAGTACCTGTCCAAGCTGCGGGAGCTCTGGCTGCGCAACAACCCCATCGAGAGCATCCCCTCTTACGCCTTCAACCGCGTGCCCTCACTGCGGCGCCTGGACCTGGGTGAGCTCAAGCGGCTGGAGTACATCTCCGAGGCGGCCTTCGAGGGGCTGGTCAACCTGCGCTACCTCAACCTGGGCATGTGCAACCTCAAGGACATCCCCAACCTGACGGCCCTGGTGCGCCTGGAGGAGCTGGAGCTGTCGGGCAACCGGCTGGACCTGATCCGCCCGGGCTCCTTCCAGGGTCTCACCAGCCTGCGCAAGCTGTGGCTCATGCACGCCCAGGTGGCCACCATCGAGCGCAACGCCTTCGACGACCTCAAGTCGCTGGAGGAGCTCAACCTGTCCCACAACAACCTGATGTCGCTGCCCCACGACCTCTTCACGCCCCTGCACCGCCTCGAGCGCGTGCACCTCAACCACAACCCCTGGCACTGCAACTGCGACGTGCTCTGGCTGAGCTGGTGGCTCAAGGAGACGGTGCCCAGCAACACCACGTGCTGCGCGCGCTGCCACGCGCCCGCCGGCCTCAAGGGCCGCTACATCGGGGAGCTGGACCAGTCGCACTTCACCTGCTACGCGCCCGTCATCGTGGAGCCGCCCACGGACCTCAACGTCACGGAGGGCATGGCCGCCGAGCTCAAATGCCGCACGGGCACCTCCATGACCTCCGTCAACTGGCTGACACCCAATGGCACCCTCATGACCCATGGCTCCTACCGTGTGCGCATCTCCGTCCTGCATGACGGCACGCTCAACTTCACCAACGTCACCGTGCAGGACACGGGCCAGTACACGTGCATGGTGACGAACTCGGCCGGCAACACCACCGCCTCGGCCACGCTCAACGTCTCGGCCGTGGACCCCGTGGCGGCCGGGGGCACCGGCGGCGGGGGCGGCCCTGGGGGTGGTGGTGGTGTCGGAGGGGGCAGTGGCGGCTACACCTACTTCACCACGGTGACCGTGGAGACCCTGGAGACGCAGCCCGGAGAGGAGGCCCTGCAGCCGCGGGGGACCGAGAAGGAACCGCCGGGGCCCACGACGGACGGTGTCTGGGGCGGGGGCCGGCCCGGGGACGCGGCGGGCCCGGCCTCGTCGTCCACCACGGCACCGGCCCCGCGCTCCTCGCGGCCCACGGAGAAGGCGTTCACGGTGCCCATCACGGATGTGACGGAGAACGCCCTCAAGGACCTGGACGACGTCATGAAGACCACCAAGATCATCATCGGCTGCTTCGTGGCCATCACATTCATGGCCGCGGTGATGCTGGTGGCCTTCTACAAGCTGCGCAAGCAGCACCAGCTCCACAAGCACCACGGGCCCACGCGCACCGTGGAGATCATCAACGTGGAGGACGAGCTGCCCGCCGCCTCGGCTGTGTCCGTGGCCGCCGCCGCCGCCGTGGCCGGTGGCGCTGGCGTGGGCGGGGACAGCCACCTGGCCCTGCCCGCCCTGGAGCGAGACCACCTCAACCACCACCACTATGTGGCTGCTGCCTTCAAGGCGCACTACAGCAGCAACCCCAGCGGCGGGGGCTGCGGGGGGAAGGGCCCGCCCGGCCTCAACTCCATCCACGAACCTCTGCTCTTCAAGAGCGGCTCCAAGGAGAACGTGCAAGAGACGCAGATCTGAGGCTGTGGGGCCGGACGGGCGAGGGGCGCGGAGCCCCCCACCCTGGTCCCAGCTCCACTGGGACCCCTCCTTCCCACAGCCCAGCCCACCTTCTGGGACCACGCAGGGAACTGGGGAGAGGTGGCTTCCGGCCCCATGTGGGGCTCGGACCCCCAGTGAGGACAGGGTGGGGCTCCAGAAGCGGAGTCCCTGGGGGTCCTCACCTCACCCCCGCCGATCCCTGGTGACAGGAGGAGACATGGCCCGAGTTCTCCTCACTTCCTCCTCGCTCTCCCGACTGTTCCCAGCCCGCCGCCTTCCAGGGGAGAGAGGAGATTTTTCCAGGGGTGCCCTTTCCCCTCGGCCCCAGACACCCTCCTTTTACGGTTCAGTTTTTGCAGTTTGACGCCCGTCCCTCCCTCCCACTCCTCCGCCCTTCGAAACTGAAGAGACGGACGTGTCGCCAGAGCTCCTGCACCCTGGCCCGTCCCTCCTGGCCGGCAGTCCCTGTCGGCGGGGTGGGGGTGGTGGCCTCCACCTGCCCCAGCCCCACCTGCCCCACAGACATTTTTGATACTGAAGGGAGGTTTGCGTCAACGACTACCTGCTCTGTAATTACTTTAAAAAAAAAACATGGAAAAAGTAAAAAAATATTTTTTTGGGTCATGAAAGCACGGAGGAGAGAAAACGAAGTGAATGTGGGTAGGGGCGGAGGAGAGACTGGAGAACCACCCTGAAGACTCACCAGAAGGGTGGGCAGGGGGCACTCCCGGTGGTCTTAGGCCCCTTAGCCTTCACCCTGGAGACCCCAGGGAAGGTCTGATTCCTTCCCCTCGCCCCTAGCACTGCCACAACACAGCCAAATCTAAGGCAGGGGCTTTGAACAAAGGAAATCTGCCGTCCCACAGTCCGGGAGGGTGGAAGGGATCGAGGGGCCAGAGGGCCAGGCTCTTGCTGAAACCTGCAGGCCTCTGGTTGGGGTAGGGGAGAGCTTCCTGCTTCGCCAGCTGCTGGTGGCCCCAGGCTGTCCCGGCTGGTGGCTGGATCACATCACCCCAGTTTTCCAGGCCTGTCCTTGTAGCCTTCCAACTCTTCCCTCTATGCGGCTGTGTCCAACTCCTCGTTTTTTTGTTTTGTTTTTTGTTTGTTGAGACAGAGTCTTGCTCTGTGGCCCAGGCTGGAGTGCAGCAATACGATCTCGGCTCACTGCAACCTCCGCCTCCCAGGTTCAAGTGAATCTCCTGCCTCAGCCTCCCAAGTAGCTGGGATTACAGGTGCCCACCACCATGCCTGGCTAATTGTTGTATTTTTAGTAGAGACAGGGTTTCACCATGTTGGCCAGGCTGGCCTCGAACTCCTGACCTCAAGTGATCCACTTGCCTTGGCCTCCCAAAGTGCTGGAATTACAGGTGTGAGCCACCACGGCCTGCCTAACTTCCCCTTTTACAAGGACAGAGATCAGACTGGACCAGGCGCCCCCACCTCCAGTATAACCTCCGCTCCATCCTTGGCAAAAACTCAAATTGCCAAATAAGGTCCTGTTCTGAGGTCAGGATTTCTGCGCTTCCCTTTCGGGGTGACAGTTCAGCTCATGACAGGGCCTAATCCAGAGCATGTGTCTCCACTGCAGACCCCCTCAGGGCTGCTCTGGAGGAGGGGGTGGTAAAAGGGACGGAGGCTGAGTGGGGCGGGGGAGAGGGAGGCTGGGGCTGCAGCCTCTGGGGCACAGGAGCTATATTTCTGGCTTGTTCAGTGGGAGGATGGAGGGACAGATCGGGTGGGCCTGGGGAGGCAGGGGCACCACAGTGCCGCCAGAAAGTAAGGGACAGAGCCCTCAGAGGGCAGGGAGCAAACAGTGGGTGGAGTGGGGGGCTGCCGGCACAGTGGGCAGCTGTTGGGTGGGTGGGGGGACAGGGTGATGATGTCTCTGTGAGGGGGTCAAAGTGCCTAAGTTGCAGCCTGGGGAGGCTGGGGCTGGCTGGAGCTGCCATCTCACCCCGCTGGGGGAGGCAGCGGGCATGCCAGAGCCGTACTGTGCCTTCCAGTGCCTTCCCACGCTGAGGGGGTCTTGGGGACACACAGCCCTGAGCTCAGCCCCCTTCTCCCCTCACGGGGGCCAAACCTGTACCCTGTACATGGCCGCTGTGGGCACTGTGGGACACTCAGGCCCCAGGAGGAGTCAGAAGGTGGGGATGGCGGAGACCTCCACCCATGAGGCCCCCGGCCCTGCCCCCTTCCTGGCTGTCTACACCCAGGCATCTTATCTCCGCACACCCGGGGCTCCTGGCTCTGAAAGCCAATTCCTCCCTTATCAGCAGCGGCAGCCTCTGGGCACCGTGTCAGGGTCCCGGGTCCTCTCTGTCTGTGCCTGTCTCCTCTCTCCGCCTGTCAGCTTGGGGCTCTCGCCACCCGGTGCCCACCTCCCCCCCATGCTCCCTTTCACGCTCTCTTTCTCTCCAGCCTCCTTCCAGCGCCAATCCTGGTTGCTATGGAAACACTGCAGCGGGTACCAGGTGGTGGCTGGGGGCAGGGAGCCCGCACTGCCGCAGCCTGCGCCATTTCCGATGCCAGGCACCCTCGAGGCACAGTGGCTGGAGCTCACGGTGGGGGGCGCTTGGCCTCTCCAGGCCTCACAAGCTTCTCCTGGGCTGATGCGAGCTGGGGAGCGGGAGGGATGGACGTGGGAGTGAGAATGTCACATGGAAGGCAGCTGGTGGCACGATGGGGGACAGAGTGAAAGGTGGCAAGTCAAGGTGAACCGAAGGATGATCAGAACCGACGGAGGCTGTGGGCGGGGGCGGAGGCTTTGGGAAGGGGACCCGTGCTGCAGGGCTAAGGAGGCTGGGCCCGCTGAGGCAAGGGCACCTCGAGGAGAAGCCGCAACCGGGGCTCCCGCTGCCGCCGGGAGGGCTGGGGGCACGGCCAGGCTGAAGCTTCCCTCAGACCTTGGCCACTTGAGGACGAGGAGGGGAGCTGAGCGCAAGGGGACAGACAGAGCCCAGATCCCTGTCACCATCTCTTCTCCCCACCCAAAGCAAGATGCAGTTTCCATGACAACCTGGCCGGCCAAAGAGGGGGGCAGGGGACTGCAGAGGAAATTTTCCACATCAGCAGAGAGCAAGGAGGATGTGCTTCGGGGAAAGAGGGCACGCGGGGCTCCCAGAACCCCCGGTCACCATGCTTACCGCGCCGGGCCCGGGAAAGTGGTCAGAGCACAGGGAAGGATTCTCACACCTCCACTCCAGCAGACCCCCACCCCCACCCTAGGTTTGCGGGGAAGGGAGAAGGCTGAGCCCAGAGGCTCAAGGGTCAGATGTCCAAAGAGCAGCAGCTGCCCAGCCTCATGCAGTGGGCAGCGAGCAGTCCAGGGAGCCCAGGCCACAGACCAGCACACTCAGGGCCATGGCCGACAGGGGCCCACGGAGGGTGGGCGTGGTGGGCTACGGCCGCCTCGGTGAGTCCCTGACCATCTTGGGCCTCCTTCCCCAGGCCCCTTCCTAAAGCCCCCAAGGCTCTCTACTGTCCACAAACACAACTTCTCTCTGTCTCTATCTGCCCCTGGCTGTGTCTCTGGGTCTGACCACCACACCCCACCCTGGGTCTCTGTTTTCTTCTCCAACTGTCCCCTTCTCCCTGGCCCTCTGTCTACCCCACTGGGTCTCTGCCTCTGCCTCTGTCGCTATCTCCCTGATCTCTGAGTCTCTGTCCCCACCTACTCTCTCTCTCTCTCTCTCTGGGTATCTGTCCCCACTTCCTCTCTCTCTGGGTCTCTTTCCTCCCCTCCTCTCCCTCTGGGTCTCTGTCCCCTTCTCACTGGGTCTGTCTCCCTCTCTCTCTAGGTTTCTGTCCCCTCCTCTCTGGGTATCTGTCCCCCTCTCTCTGGGTCTCTGTCCCGCTCTGAGTCTCTGTTCCCCTCACCAGGTTTCTGTCCCCTTCTCTTTGAGTCTGTCCCCCACTCCTTTCTCTCTGGGCCTCTGCCCCTCTCTCTGGGACTCCTGTCCCCTTCTCTCTGGGTCTCTAGTGCTCTCCTTTCCCTCTCCCCAGGACAGTCCCTCGTCTCTCGCCTGTTGGCTCAGGGACCAGAACTTGGCTTAGAACTTGTTTTCGTCTGGAATCGTGACCCAGGACGAATGGCAGGGAGCGTGCCCCCTTCTCTGCAGCTCCAGAACCTTGCTGCCCTTGAGGAAAGGTCAGTGACCTTGCCTTGGGAGAGTGGAGCTCCCTGAAGCTCCTGTCCTGGCTCCCTCAGCCGCTGTGTGATTGATCTCAGGGACTCCCTGACCCTCTGGGCCTTGGTTCATGCAAATGTGAAACAGGATGAGCCCATTCATCGCATTTTGCCTCCCAGGCCAGGGAGAAGAGGGCAGCCCTCAGTAGACTAAGAGAGAACCTTGGGGAGAAGAGGCCTAATACCTCTCCAAGACCCTCTGCCCTCTTTCCCCTCTCCCAGGCACCCTGATCTGGTTGTGGAAGTGGCCCATCCCAAAATAATCCATGAATCTGGGGCGCAAATACTGCGCCATGCCAATCTCCTGGTAAGCCCCGCCCCAACCATTCACGCACAGCCCTCCCCCTTGTGTCTTAGTCTTACCCTACCCTAGAGATCTTTCTCTGATCTCAACCCTCCCTCCTTCGTGCACCCCAGGTGGGGTCCCCCTCAGCCCTAGGTGACCAGACCACAGAGCGGCAGCTCTTGGAGGCCTCGAACCACTGGAACCATGCCGTGTTTGTGGCCCGAGGGGCTCTGTGGGGCACTGAGGACATCAGGAGATTGGATGCAGCTGGGGGCCTCCAGGTTTGGGTCTGCTGGGCTCCCAAGGAACTAGAGGGGGCCTGCAAAGACCCTACTCCCCCTGACCCGGGCTCTTGCTTCCAGAGCCTGCGTGTCACCATGGCCACACACCCCGATGGCTTCCGGTTGGAGGGACCCCTGGCTGCAGCCCACAGCACCGGGTGTCGCACTGTGCTCTATGAAGGCCCTGTCCGTGGGCTCTGCCCCTTTGCCCCCCGAAACTCCAACACCATGGCGGCTGCTGCCCTGGCTGCCCCCAGCCTGGGCTTCGATGGGGTGATTGGGGTGCTTGTGGCTGATCTCAGGTGAGCAGAGCTGAGCAGGGGGTTGGGCCAAGTCCAGGGTAACCAGACTGACCGCCCCACTTCCCCAGCCTCACGGACATGCACGTGGTGGATGTGGAGCTGAGCGGACCCCCGGGCCCCACGGGCCGAAGCTTTGCTGTGCACACCCACAGAGAGAACCCTGCAGAGCCAGGCGCGGTCACCGGCTCTGCCACCGTCACAGCTTTCTGGCGGAGCCTCCTGGGTGCGGCCAGGCCCCGCTCCCCCAGCACTGGGCTCCTGTGTCTGCAGAGCGTGGGGTCCCAGGCCCTGGCTAGTTCTGCAGTTCTGGTTCTGTCCTTGTTGACCTTTATTTCCTTAATCTTCTCTCTCCACGACTTTGGATCCTGGCACTGTAGATGTCTCCATCTCTGTCCGCGTCTCCTCTCTGAGTCTCTGTGCCCGCCTCTGTCCGGGACTCTGTGTGTGTGTGTGTGTGTCTCTGTCCACCCCCAGGGCTCTGTCCTGCTTTCTCGGGGGTCTTCCTCCACCGCCGCCCTGGCCTGTCTCTTCCTCTCACCACTGCCTCCCCCAGGCGTCTGTCTCATCTCTCCTCTCTCAGCAGCTCATTCCCCTCTCTCCCCGCAGCCTGCTGCCAGCTCCCCTCCAGGCCGGGGATCCATCTCTGCTGAGAAGCCTCCTCCCTCCCGAGACAAGATCATCTGACTGGCCTCCCACCACCACCATCCCACTCCTGCCCTGCCCCACTTCCCCAGGATCTCCCTTCTGACTCAGTAAAGACCACCGCCGCCCTCCACCGCCTGGCGTCTCTGGTCCCTGTTTCCCTTGCGTGACGTCACGCTGCGACTGCGCACCACCATGACGCCATCACAAGGGGCGAGCACCCGCGAGAGCGCGGCGCCAGGAAGCTATCGCGAGAGCCTACCCACTATATTTCCCAGACACTGCGCGGCAGTGGGTGCGGCCGTACGCGAGGGAACGGCCTCTGAGGGGCACTTCCGGGATTTGCCGCGGGGGCCCGACGAAGGTTGTAGTGCGGCGTTTTCTAGGCCCGACTCAGCGGACTTCAGGGCCATGCGGCCTGGGCGTTCCTTGTGGAGCAAGCGTCCCGCGGGGACCCACGGGAGTCGCAGTCCGGCGTGCGGGGACCGCCGGGAGCTGTAGTCCGTCCCGCCTGCCCAGTCAGCGCAGTGCTGCCCGCCCCGCACTCGGAGCCCAGAGGCGCCGCCCAGGAGGGGGATGCGGAAGCCCCAGGCTTGGTGGAGTGGAGAGGCTGGCGGGGTGAGGGGCGTTGCCAGGCAAAGGGCGAGCGCCGTGGTTGGGGTGCGGGTCGGTGAAGGGCTCCATTCCTTGGTGTCCGGGGACGGGGCCTGGTTGCCAGGAGATGGGAAGAGGCACTCCTGTTGCTTAGTGACTGGGGAGGGGGCCCCCGTTGCCAAGTGACAAGAGCAGAGAGCCTCGCTGCTTCCTGACCGGGGAAGGGAGTCTTCTGTTGCTAGGAGACCAGAGGGGACCCTATCACCTAGAGACAGCGGAGGAGGACCCTCTATTGCTAGGTGCTCGGAGGACAGACTGTACCTAGTGCGGTGGGAAGGGGGCTGTGTTGCTAGGTAACCACAGAGCGCCCCGGTTACCTAGGGACGGGGAGGAGGGTTCCTCTGTTGCTAGGTGACCGTGATAGGGACCCTGTTACTTAGAGACGTGATGGGAGTGGTTCTCTGTTGCTTAGGGAGCTGAAGAGACAGCCTTTTTCGTAGGAATAGGAATAGGGGATGGAGGGATGTGTACTGCCAGGAGACTGCCAGGGAGCGGGGTCAGGGTCCCAGGGTCCTCCCGGGCTGCCCCGAGCCCCAGCTCAATCAATGGCGATGCCCCAAAGGCCTGCTGGGAGGTTGAACCTCTAGATCCCGGGCCCCTGAGGACCTTCTCCCCCTCCCAACCCCCAGCAGGAGCCAAGGACGGCATGTCCCAGGCCCCGGGAGCACAGCCGAGTCCGCCCTCTGTGTACCACGAACGGCAGCGCCTGGAGCTGTGTGCCGTCCACGCCCTCAACAACGTGCTGCAGCAGCAGCTCTTTAGCCAGGAGGCTGCCGATGAGATCTGCAAGAGGTGACCGTCACCCACCCCAGCCCCTGGAGCAGCAGGCAGGCGCTGAGCCTGGGGCTTGCTTCTGCCCCCACCCTGCTCACCTGTCTAAGCTAGACACTGGGGAGATGTTGCCTCCTGTGCCTGTCTGTCCCTGTGGCTTCAGCCCCAGCCAGGCCTCAATCCGGTGGTTCTTTTGTTTAGAGACAAGGTCTTGCTGTGCTGCTCGGCTGGTCTCGAGCTCCCAAGCTTAAGTGATCCTCCTATCTCAGCCTCCCCAGTAGCTGTGATTACAGGCTCACCCAGCTTCAGGGTCTCTTATCTGAGCCCTGTCACAGCTCTCCAGTCCATCCTAAACATGCCCCGCCCTGCTCAGGGCCCTCCTCATAGCAGAGGCCCCACTGTGCGGCCTCTGGGCCTGCAAGTGCTTCTTTCTGCCTGGTGTGGCTGCCTTCTCTGCCAGCCTGGAATGTTCCTCTTCACTATTCACCATGTCAAACATCACTCTTTAGCCGGGCATGGTGGCTCACACCTGGAATCCCAGCACTTTGGGAGGCCAAGGTGGGTGGATCACTTAAGATCAGGAGTTTGAGACCGCCCTGGCCAACAGGGTGAAACCCTGTCTCTACTAAAAAATTTAAAAAACATTAGCTGGGCGTGGTAGCACACGCCTGTAGTCCCAGCTACTTTGGAGAATTGCTTGAACCTGGGAGACAGAGGTTTCAGTGAGCCAGGAAACAGAGCAAGACCCTGTCTCAAACAAACATAGGCCTTTATCATCTCACTCCCTCCTCTGTCCCCACGTCCCTGGCCCTAGCTCAGGGCTGACCCTCCCCTGCCCAGCATGCACGTGACCTCCATCTGTCACCTCCCTCAGTCCCCACATGACTCTAGAGGGTCTTTCTACACCCGGAGATAGCCCTGCCTCCTCTGCCCCTTGCTCGAAGCCTCCTATGGCTCCCGGATATCCTAAGAGTCTCAGTCTCAGACTGATTATTATGGGGTATATTCATCTCTGTCATTCAGAACAAGGACCCATCAGCTCTTTCATGCCAAAGCCAATGCTGGAGACCCTGAGATGACTGATACACTAGTGCTGGCCTGAGGGAGGCCAGGGAAACACACACACAGGAGCCTTTTCCTCCCCTGCCCTGCTCTCCCAGGGCCCAGATAGGGAACAGATGTGCAGCTGTTCAGAGGCAGGGCCCAGAGATGCAAGTGTTGGCCGGCAGAAGAGCCTTCCTGGGTGGGGGGTGCCCTACAGGGGATGTGGCTGGGGATGGGGTCAGGAAGGAGGGGGCTGAGGCTCTGAGGTGAGGCCACCAGGGCCAGACCATGCAGGACCTCGTGGGACTCTGTCCTGGGGGAAATGAAGCAGCAGAGTGGGCTGTGAGCAGGGAAGGGCGGGGCTGCCCCGTGGGAGGAGCAGGCGGTGTCAGGGTGATTCGGGCAGCTGTCATCATCGAGGTTCTTAGTTCACTGGGGCAGTCCAGAGGGGACCTTAACCCAGCCTGGAGGTCAGGAGGCTCCTCTCAGAGGATGTGACATGTGAGGCGGGTCTTGACGGACAGAGGAAGGGACTGGCCAAGGGATGGGGACTTTGTCCAGGGGCGCCAGGGAGCCATGGGAGGCCTGTGAGCAGGGGAGGCCCAGGGCCTTGGGGGAATGGACTGGAGGGAGAGACTGGGGGCTGGGGGAGGAGACAAAGCCTGTCTGGGGCCTTGGGGACAGGGCAGAGTCAGGGCAGGAGAGACGGGACTTGAGGGTAGATGAGTTGTGAGGTCTGAAGTGGGGAGAGTCAAAGGCCGAGGCAACTTGTGGCTCCTGGGACCCCATTTTGTGGGGTAGTCTTTCCAGGGGTGCCCAACTCAGCTCTGGCCACCCCCACTACCAGGTTGGCCCCAGACTCCCGGCTGAACCCTCACCGAAGCCTCCTGGGCACCGGCAACTATGATGTCAACGTAATCATGGCCGCCCTGCAGGGGCTGGGCCTGGCCGCCGTGTGGTGGGACAGGAGAAGGTAGGCCCCAGAGCAGCACACCACGTGCTGGGCCAGGCACCGAGGGTGCCCTGTAGCGTAAGCCTGTCGGGGGGGCGGCGGGCATGGATGTGGGGAGACTGGTGCTGACTGGTTGGTGGGGGAGATCAGGTGGTCGATGGGCTGAGATGCTGGGTGGATGGTGGTTACTGGGTGAATGCTGCGTGGGCTGTTGGATGTGTTGGATGAGGGTATGAAGGGATGGGTGTTCGTGAGCAGTGGACGGCAGACAGGAGGCTGGGGAGTTGGGTGGATGAATGGGAGGTTTTGATGGCTGGCTGGCCAGGGGCTGGTACATCAGGGGTAGACTGATGGCAGAGTGGGTGAGGAGTGGGGGGCGTGGCGGGGCCGCTGTTGGGTGGTGGCTGGCTGCGTGGGTGGGGAGCAGTAGATGGCTAGCTGGATGGCGATGGTGGTGGGTGGCTGGCGGGGAGGTGGGGCGGGTGTGTGTGAAGGATGGAAAGTGGGTGCATAGATGGGGGTGAGTGTGAATTGTCATTGGGAAGTTGGCTGGTGGCTGGGATCAGTGGGGTGGGCGGATCGTGGGTGGATCCTGGGTGGCTGTGTGAGGAGTGGAGAAGTTGGTGGGTGGGTGGCTGGACAGACGGGGTGATGGTGGTTGGTGAAGGGCAGATGTGAGTTGGGTGGGCGGTGGGTGGATGGCAGGTCTGGTTGGAGGCTGCATGTGTGGGAGGTTTGTTTGAGTGGGTGGGTGAACAGATGAGTGTCAGGAACCAGGGTGACTGATTAAGGAACACCCCTGGCTGGGCTCAGGAGGCCCCCCCACTGCCACCAGCCTGGGCCCCACATGCTCCCCAACATTTCACCAGCAGGTGGGCGGAGCAAGCCCTGATGGTGGTGTTCCCCCCTGCCCACACAGGCCCCTGTCCCAGCTGGCCCTGCCCCAGGTGTTGGGGCTGATCCTGAACCTGCCGTCGCCCGTGTCCCTGGGGCTGCTGTCACTGCCCCTGCGGCGGCGGCACTGGGTGGCCCTGCGCCAGGTGGACGGCGTCTACTACAACCTGGACTCCAAGCTTCGGGCACCCGAGGCCCTGGGGGACGAGGATGGAGTCAGGTAAGCCCCGCACAGGCGATTCCAAGACTACGGGCTCCATCCTGAAACCCCACTCCCCGGAGGGAATGCCGCGGCTGGCCAAGCCTCAGTCTCCCCATTTCTCCCACCCAGGGCCTTCCTGGCGGCTGCGCTGGCCCAGGGCCTGTGTGAGGTGCTGCTGGTGGTGACCAAGGAGGTGGAGGAGAAGGGCTGCTGGCTGCGGACAGAGTGATCACAGCTGACCATCATGTCCACAGCACGGTTCCTGCGCATCTTCCTCCTGTGTACACTGCGTGCCTGGGAAAGGCCTGCATTCATGGACCCGGGGTAGGCCCGTCCCCTCCCCACAGCCCTGCTCCCTGCTGCTGCCTCAATAAACCTGCTGATTCGCTGCTGGCCAGGCCGATGTCTGACTGCCCTGCCCTTCTGGGCCCTTCTGTCCAGTGCCTCCCACTTACCTGAGAGGCCAGACACCCTGGTGGGCGGGGTGAGAGCCCAGGACCCCTCCTGGTTCTCCGCCACCTCATGCCAGTTTCTCACCACTGGGCCTCAGTTTCCTCATCAGAGACACAGCAGAAAACAACTCAAGTCTGTGCCCCCTGGGGCTCACACTCCTCCCCTGCAGGAGAGGCCAGCAGCAAACAGACCAGTTCCATCTCCTGGGTTCCGCGGGGGTAACTGCTAAGGAGAAAGCAGGGGTTACTTGTTTGATTGATTGAGGAAGGGTCTCACTCTGTCACCTAGGCTGGAATGCAGTGGGTCAGTCACAGCTCACTGCGGCCTTGAACCCCTGGGCTGAGGTGATCCTCTCGCCTCAGCCTCGCAAGTAGCTGGGACCACCATACCTGGCTGCTTTCTTTACACTTTTTTGTAGAGATGGGATCTCGCTCTGGCGCCCAGGCTGGTCTTGAACTCCTAACCTCAAGCAGTCCGCCTGCCTCGCCTTCCCAAAGTGCTGGGATTATAGGTGTGAGCCACCATGCCTGAGTTGACTTCTGGACTCTCGATTCTATTCCACTGATTGGTAGGTGGGAGAACAGCGGTCCCAAAGCTGTGCACACCCTGGCCAGATGTGGTGGCTATGCCTGTAATCACAGTGCTTTGGGAGGCTGAGGCCCATAAGTATGAGACCAGCCTGGGCAACACAGCAAGAACCTGTCTCTACAAAAAAATAAAAAATAAGTGGGATGTGAGGCCAGTGGCTCATGCCTGTAACCCCAGCACTCTGGGAGGCCGAGGCAGGTGGATCACCTGAGGTCAAGAGTTCAAGACCAGCCTGGCCAACATGGTAAAACTCCATCTCTACTAAAAATACAAAAATTAGCCGGGTGTGGTGGTGAGCACCTGTAATTCCAGCTACTCGGGAGGCTGAGGCAGGAGAATCACTAGAACCCAGGAGGCGGAGGCTGCAGTGAGCCGAGATCGCGCCACTGCACTCCAGCCTGGGTGACAGAGCGAGATTCTGTCTCAAAATAATAATAATCAATATAATTTTTGAATGCCCTGTCCTAGTCCCCAGAGCCTGTGAACATGCTGTGTTACACAGTCAAGGGGAAGTGAGGGTACAGGTGGGATTGAGGCTGCCAGCCAGCTGACCTTGAGACCGGGAGAGTGTCCTGGATCCCCGGTGGGCCCCGTGTCATCACAAGGGTCCCCACAGCGGAGGAGGGACACCCGTGCAGATGGGCGGAGTCTATCCACTGTCCCAGCTTGCATCCAGTGGGAAGACAGGAGGACACCAAGTGTTCCTGTCCCAGCTGTGGGGGCTTGTACGGGGGTCCCCACGGGGCACTGAGGGACCAGAGGACAGAGGAGGAACGCCGGGACAAGTGAGACAAGACCAGCCACGGGAGACTGCGGAGGGCTCTGCAGAGGCTGGCGGCGCAGGGGAGGGCGCTCCAGAATTGGAAGTCACCCCGTGAGACCTGGAACGCTGCAGCTGTTTATCACCGGAGTTATTTGAGGAGGTGAGTTATTTGAGGAGGTGACGAAGGAGGAGGGTGGGTCCTGGCCAGGAACCCAACCAGGCGAGACCTCTGAGGGCAGCCTGGAGCTGGGAGCAGGGAGGGGCAGGTCAACTCTGGGTGCAGAAACCCCTCTGGGGCTGCAGGGACAGAATGGAGGGGGGACTAGAGGCCCGGAGGCCCACGGGGAGGCTAGGAGGAGTCTAGAGGGGTGAAGCAGGGCTTGAGCCAGGCCCCTGAGGGTGATGGAGAGGAGGGTCTAAGCCTGGGGGGCCCTGGGAGGTGAGGAGGCAGGAGTGAGTGGAAGGTGCCCAGGGGCCTGGCTAGACCCGGTGACACCCACTAGGCACCGCAGAAGTGGGGTACTCAGGCGCAGGGAGGCAGGGGTTCTCCCACTTGGGGTGTGTCCCTCCAAGAGCAGGCCCGTGTGCCCCGGCGGGCGGTTCAGGCTGCCCGTGACACCCCGGCAAGGTGGAGCTGACACCCCGTAGGACGCACTCGCAAAAGCCCTGGCCACGCAGGGAGCAGGGTGTGGCACGCTTTGGTCTGCAAGTTTTCCCAAGGTCAGAGGGCAGGCTGTAAGGTGAAAAGCCCGCAGCGGAGGGGAAGCTGCTGGGGGTGTGGACACTCCAACTCCAGGGTGGCTGTAGGTTTGTCATATGTAGCTTTTATCATTTTACCGTATGTTCCGTCGATACCTAGTTTATTGAGAGTTTTTAGCAGGAAGCGCTGTTGAATTTTATCAAAGGCCTTCTCTGCATCTATTGAGATAACCATGTGGTTTTTGTCTTTGGTTCCGTTTATGTGATGGATTACATTTATGGATTCGCGTATGTTGAACCAGCCTTGCATCCCTGGGATGAAGCCCACTTGGTCATGATGGATAAGCTTCTTGATGTGCTGTTGCAATGTGTTTGTATTTTATTGAAGACTTTTGCGTCGATGTTCAGCATGGATATTGGCCTGAAGTTTTCTTTTTTAGTTGAGTCTCTGCCTGGTTTTGGTATCAGGATGATGTTGGTCTCATAAAATGAGTTAGGGAGGATTCCCTCCTTTTCTGTTGTTTGATACAGTTTCAGAAGGAATGGAACCAGCTTCTCTTTGTACGTCTGGTAGAATTCGGCTGTGAACCCGTCTGGACCTGGACTGTTTTTGGTTGTAGGCTATTGATCGCTGCCTCTATGTCAGCCCTTGTTATTGGTCTATTCTGGGTTTCAAGTTCCTCCTGGTTTAGTCTTGGTAGAGTACAAGTGTCTAGGAATTTATCCACTTCTTCCTGGTTTACTGGTTTATGTGAGTAGAGCTGTCTGTAGTAATCTCTGATGGCAGTTTGTATTTCTGTGGGATCAGTGGTGATATCCCCTTTATCGTTTTTTACTGCAGCTATTTGATTCTTTTCCCTTCTCTTTTTTATTAATCTGGCTAGCGGTCTGTCTCTCCCAAGGTCTCTCTCAGTCTCTCCTCAGCTCACAGTCTCTCCCCTCTATCTCTCTGTGTCTCTCCCCTTCTCCCTGTGCCCCTGCCCCTCACCACCCCGTGCCTGTCGCCTGTCCCATCGCAGGTCCCAGACAGCCTGGCGGGGGCCTGAGTGTTGCTATTCTTGGCCTGAGTGACAGGCAAGGCTGTGGTCCCCAGGTGCGTACTGGGTTATGGCCAAATAAGGTCTGGAGTGAGAGGCCCAGAGAGGGGGAGTGGGGGGGAGAGCGGCCGCTGACCTCCTCCTCCTCCCACTCCCTCCTGCCCTAATCCCCACATTCTGGCAGGTGAGACGGGGCAGGGCGACCAGGTCATCACACCAACTAAGCACTTACTGTCTGCCCCACAGTGCAGAGCCCCATGCCCCCTCCACTGGGACCCCTTTTCTCACAGGAGCGCCTTGGGACTCAGAGGACTGCCGCTCAGCCCAGGGCGCCCAGCCAGGCCCGTCCCAGAGCTGAAGGGACTGGGGTGCCCCACGTAGATACCAGTGGCCTGTCAGCAACCCCGGGCTGCAGGAGGGGAGAGGAAGGGGCTGTGGTCACGAGGCAGGTGCCGGGCAGGTGCGGGGGGGAGGGGACAGCTGTCCCGCACCCCCTGGTGGTGACAGCTGCTGCCTGATTTAGCTCACAGAGCTGGGTCTGGCCAGATAAGGCGGTGGCGGGGGGCGGTCTTACCCCCAGGGCACCCCTTAAATCGCAAGGTCGGGCCCAGGGTTCAGCCGCCACCGACGCCAGGTGAGAGGGGCTGCTCCTTCCTCAACCTCCCCACCACAAGGCTCTGCGCGTCTTCTCCCTCTCTCTGTCTCCCTCTCTGTCTCCCTCTCTGTCTCCCTCTCTCTGTCTCCCTCTCTCTGTCTCTCTCCCGCTCTCTCTCCCTCTCTCCCCGCCTTTCTCCCTGTCTCTCTCCCTTTTTCTGTGTCCCTCTCCTCAGCTGTCTCCTTCAGCTGTCTCCTTCTCTCCTCTCCCTCCTCGACTCCCTTCCTTCCTGTCCCTGTCTCTCCTCCCTATCACTCTCTCCATCTCTCTCCTCCACCTTCTCTGTCTCTCCCTGTCTCATCTGTGTCTCTGTCTCCTTCCCCCAACCTTCTCTCGGTCTCCCTCAGCAACCCCTTTCTCTTGCTTACTCTCCCTTTTCAACCCCATCTCTCTCTGTCTTTCCCTGGCTTGGTATCTCTGTGTCTCTCTGTCTCCTCTCTACATCGCTGTCTCTCCCCCACTTCTCTGTCTCTGCCTCCCCCACTTCTCTCTGTCTCTGTCTCTCCCCCACTTCTCTCTGTCTCTCCCACTTCTATCTCTGTCTCTCCCCCACTTCTCTCTGTCTCTGTCTCTCCCACTTCTCTCTATCTCTGTCTCTCCCCCACTTCTCTCTGTCTCTGTCTCCCCCACTTCTCTCTATCTCTGTCTCTCCCCCACTTCTCTCTGTCTCTGTCTCTCCCACTTCTCTCTATCTCTGTCTCTCCCCTACTTCTCTGTCTCTGTCTCCCCCACTTCTCTCTATCTCTGTCTCTTCCCCACTTCTCTCTGTCTCTCCCCCACTTCTCTGTCTCTGTCTCCCCCACTTCTCTCTGTCTCTGTCTCTCCCCCACTTCTCTCTCCCCTACTTCTCTCTGTCTCTGTCTCTCCCCCACTTCTCTCTGCCTCTGTCTCTCCCCGACTTCTCTCTGCCTCTGTCTGCCTCTCCTGTCTCTCTCCGAGTCCTCCTCTCTCCCCAGCTCTCCAGATGAAGCCCTCCCGGGCCTCTGCGGCCCCTGCTGAATAAAGCTGTTTCTGTCCTCGCCTCTCTCCCTTCCGCGTCTCCTTCTTTCCTTCCTCACTCCTCTGCCTCTCCGCCCTGCCCCCGCCCTGACCCTGGGTCTAGCGGGTGGGAATCCCAGAGCTGGGTGTGGGGGCTCCTCCCTCACAGAGAGAACCAGAGACAGGCACCGACAGAGACAGAGTGAGAGACCGAGCGAGACAGAGACGAGATGGGGCCATAAGCTCAGAGATGAGAGATGGCAGGTCAGAGATACAGCTCGTGAGAGACAGGGAGACAGAGACTTAGAGACCCAGAGACAGACAGACCAGTTCACACAGACAGACACAGGGGACCAGGGCCAGGCAGGGCTGGGCAGCCTCCCCTCCCCCTTCAGGCCAGGCCAGGCGGTGCCAGGCCCAGGACAACGGCCCCTTGTCAGGGCTCCAGAGGAGCTGGCCAGCTGGGGAGGCCTGTGGGCTGGGCCGTGGAGGAGGGATGGCCACAGACGCCGGGTTGGTGGGGTGCACCTCCTGGGGGCCTGGCCCAGAGCCTCCACCCTCAGACTCCCCTCCCCCCCTGGACTCCCTTCCTGGGGTCCCCACCTGCTCCCAGCCTGCCTTCTCTGCTCTGCCTGGGGAAGGGAACAGGCATTTACAGAGCCCCTGCTGGATGCATCCACAATGCCTCCCTGCCTCTCCTCACACTTCTGCCTCCTGCCTCCCTGTCCTGTCCTGGGGACCCGCTGCTTGTTCTCCTGTGAAATGGGCAATTATTAAGCACCTGAAGCTTGGCAGACAGTTCCCATAACCCATCTGCACCTTCCATCCTTCTGGCTTTCCTGTCCCTTCCACCCCAGTTCCTTTCTCTTTCTGATTTGCTTGGTCTCTCCTGGGAAGGCCACGGGCATCTATTGAGCACCTACTGTGTGCCAAGGAGTTTAGGAACACCGGCTTCTCTCTTCCTACATCCTTTTCTCTCCCCCTTCCTTTCTTTCCTCTCTCTCTTTTTTCATTTTCTTTTTTGTTTTTGAGACAAGGTCTCACTCTGTCACCCAGGCTGGATCGCAGTCACACAATCGAGGCTTACTGCAGCCTCCACCTCCTGCGCTCAAGCGATCCTCCACCCCAGCCGCCCAAGTAGTCTGGCTAATTTTTGTATTATTATTATTATTGTTGTTTGAGGCGGAGTTTTGTTCTTGTCACCCAGGCTGGAGTGCAATGACAAGATCTCAGCTCACTTCAATGTCCACCTCCTGGGTTCAAGCGATTCTCCTGCCTCAGCTTCCTGAGTAGCTGGGATTACAGGCACCCACCACTACACCCGGCTAATTTTTTGTATTTTTAACAGAGATGGGGTTTCACCATGTTGGTCAGGCTGGTTTTGAACTCCTGACCTCAGGTGATCCACCCACCTTAGCCTCCCAAAGTGCTGGGATTACTGGCGTGAGCCACTGCGCCCGGCCTAATTTTTGTATTTTTTATAGAGACAGGGTCTCTCTATGTTGGCCAGGCCAGTTTCGAACTCTTGGGCTCAAGCTGTCCTCCCGCCTCTGCTCCTCAGAGTGCTGGGATTCCCGGGGCCTTTCCTTCCCTCTGCTGGTTTCCGCTGCTTTCTGCTGTTCCGCTCTCTCCTGGCAGAGGGGGCGGACACACTGTAAGCACTTTGTGTCCCAGGCACTTTGCATACCTCTCTCCTCACCCTCTTCCTGCCCGGTCCCTCTTCTGTCCTCTCCTTGTGTTTCTGTGCTCTCTGCCCTCTTCTAAGGCAAGGACTGCATTTATTGAGCACTTCTGTTATGCACGCAGTTGTGTCCTTTCTCTACTGTCCTCTTGCCCTTCAGTCTCCACGGACTCCACCAGTCTCTGCTTCTTTCTGCACTCTGCCAGGGAAGAAAATGGGCATTTATTGAGCACCTATTGTGTGCCAGACTGTTCATACTCTCCCCCAGCCCTTCCACTTCTCCTTCTTCCCTTACCTCTAACTTCTTTCTGTTCCATCAGCTCTTTCTCAGGGATGAAAATAAGCAATGGTGGGTCCCCTGCTGTATGCCAGGCAGTGAACATCCCACTTCACTCCTTCTTGCCCGTTTCTCGCCACGCCTCTTGCTCTGCCCGCTTATCCCTTTGCTCTGCTCTCCGGGTCCTCTTCTGGGGAAGAGCACAAGTGCTGACTGAGCCCCCGCACCGCTCCCTCCCCACGCATCCTCTCCTCTGCCTCTCCTCCCTCTGCGCCGCCACCCCCACGGAGCCTCCAGGGCCAACACTTTTCCTCTTGTTCCTGTCTGTGCCTTCATTTCCGTCTTGCTCCTCCAAGGAAGACAATGTGCATTTACTGAGTGCCTCCTGTGTGCCCTTGTTCTCATTTCCTCTCTCCTCCCTACCTCCTTCTCTCCTCCAGCTTCTCCCCTTCCTCTCTGCCCCGCCAGCTCTTTCCTGGGGGAGGAAATAGGCATGACTGAGTGCCTGCTGTATGCTGCCCCTTAATCTACACCGTCCGCTTGCCTCACAGGCTCTGTTCTCCCTTCTCTCCTTCTCTGCTTGCTCCCTTCCTCCTGGCTGCTTGCTCTGTGCTTGCTGCCAGGAAGGAGAATGGGCATTTATTAGGCACCTACTGTGTATTAGTCACTTTATGTATATTGTCTCCTTCCCACACAACAGTCTCTTCTGTTCTCTCTGCTGGAGTTTCTTCCTCCTCCTCCCCCGCTCCCCCCTTCCTCCCTCCCCCTCCCCCCCCTCCCCCTCCTCCCTCTCCTCCTCCTCTCCCTTCTTCTCCTCCTCTCCTCACTCCTTCTTTACTTTCTTCTGTCTCTTGGGGAAAAGAAACAACACTTAACAAACACCTACTGTCTGCGTCACACTTTCCACCCATGCCCCTCTATCTCTATTTTTTTAATCGGAGTCTCGCTCTGTCGCCCAGGCTGGAGTGCAGTGGCACGATCTCGTCTCACTGCAACCTCCACCTCCCGAGTTGATGCGGAGATTACGGGCATCTGCCACCAGGGGTGCCTCAGCCTCCCAAGTAGCTAGGATTACAGGTGTGCACCACCACGTTCTGGTAATTTTTTTGAAACGGGGTTTCACTGTGTTACCGAGGCTGGTCTGGAACTCCACTTCAGGTGATTCACCCGCCTCGGCCTCCCACAGTGCTGGGAATACAGGCATGAGCCACTGCGCCTGACTGCATGCCCGTCTCTTTAGGCTGCCTGTCCTCCGGCTTTTCCTCTGCAAGAGTTTCTTCTCCTCTTTTTTCATGTGGTCCTGGAGGGAATGTGCATTTATTGAGCACCGACTGTGTGCCAGGCTTTTTATATGCACAGCCTTCCCTTCTCTCCCTGTTCCCTCTTTCCCTTCATCTCTCTGCCTTCCTGCTCTCTGTGCCTTCCCCTCGGAAAGGGAAAGGACACCAATTGCGCACCGACTGTGTACCTGGCGACTCTCTCTAGACCCTTCTTTCCCCTGACCCTCCAGTCCACTGACCCTCTGTTTTTCTTCCTTCTCAGCAGTAGAAGCTCCAAACCATTCAGATGGCAGGGGCTTAGGTTTCCCCAGGAGTTTCAGCCACCACAGCCTAGAAGGGGCAGCCAGCTACACTACCTGGCGGCACATAGGAAACAGGAGGAGGGAGGATTTGGGCTGCGGCCTGATTTCTCCTGTGGAAAAATAGGTGGATGACAATGGCCACTCCCTCCCAGGGCGGGGTGGGGGAGGCTGAAGGAGGCCTTGAGGGAATCTAGGAAGGAACGCTCTAGAATCTGACCTGAGGTGGCCCGTGCCCACGGAGGGGACGCTTCTGCCACACCTGTCACCACACTGGATTCAAGCCCGACCCTCCTTCCTCTGCCTCCCTCTCCCCCGCCTCTGCAGCCTCCCTGCCCTGCAGGTGCTTGACAGGTGGTCCCTGGACTCCTCACCACCTGCGGGAGAGCAGATGAAGAAACTGAGGTCCAGGCAGGGAAGAAGATTTGCCTCTCCCCCATCTCTCCTTCTGCCTCTCCTCTGTGACCCCCTTCCTCCATCTCTCTTGCCCTCTCCTCTCTCCCATGCTCTGAATCTCCCCCCCACCCCTACCCCCCACTCTGTTCCTCTCTCTACATGCCCCCAACTCCCCAGCTTTTTTTTTTCTGAGATGGGCTCACTGTGTCACCCAGGCTGGAGGGCAATGGAGCAATCTTGGCTCACTGCAACCTCCACCTCCGAAGTACAAGCGATTCTCCTGCCTTGGCCTCCAAAAGTGCTGGGATTACAGGCGCCCGCCACTGTGCCTGGCTAATTTTTGTATTTTTAGTAGGAACAGGGTCTCGTTATGTTGGCCAGGCTGGTCTCGAACTCCTGACCTCAAATGATCCACTTGCCTCAGCCTCCCAAAATGTTGGGATTACAGGCGTGAGCCACCGAGCCCGGCCCCAGCTTATCTTTGACACACACTAATTTCCCTCCCACTACAGGCCAGCAGCGGCCTTCACTCCCACCTTCTTCATCCCCTCTTCTTT
This sequence comes from Cheracebus regulus, assembly GCA_963574635.1. NCBI lineage: Eukaryota > Metazoa > Chordata > Mammalia > Primates > Pitheciidae > Cheracebus > Cheracebus regulus. Next base: position 562 of record CAUYQU010075739.1, on the reverse strand, counting down.
CTTTTCATGTATCTTCATGCAGCTGCCCCCCTCCTCCCCCTCCTTCCCCCTCCTCCCTCCTCCCCCCTCCTCCTCCATCCTCCTCCCCCTCCTTCCTTCTCCTCCCTCCTCCCCCCTCCTCCCTCCTCCCCCCTCCTCCTTCCTCCTCCTCCTCCTTCTTCCTCCATTCTCCTTCCTCCACCCTCCTCCTTCCTCCTCCCTTCCTCCTCCCCTCCTCCTCCTCCTTCCTCCTCCCTCCTCCTCCTCCCTCCTCCTCCTTCCTCCTCCTCCTTCCTCCTCCCCCCTCCTTCCTCCTCCTCCTTTCTCCTCCCCCTTCTTCCTCCTCCTCCTCCCTCCTCCTTACTCCCTCCCCTCCTTCCCCCTTCTTCCCCCTCCTTCCTCCTCTTCCTCCCCCCTTATTCCCCCTCCTCCCTTCCTCCTCCTCCTCCCTCCTCCTTACCCCCTCCCCCCTCCTTCCTCCTCCTCCCCCCTCCCCCTTCCTTCCTCCTCCTCTCCCCTCCCCCCTCCTCCTCCCCCTCCCCCCTCCTTCCTCCTCCTCCCTCCTCCTTCCTGCTCCTTCCTC
>CAUYQU010075735.1:0-54081 GCA_963574635.1 Cheracebus regulus | reverse complement strand
CTACTCAGGAGGCTGAGGCAGGAGAATGGCTTGAACCCAGGAGACAGAGGTTGCAGTGAGCAAATATGGTGCCACTGCCCTCCAGCCAGGGCAACGGTGTGAGACTCTGTCTCAAAGGGAAAAAAAAACCTAAGATCAGAGGATGCTGTGCCTCCCTGGGGGGGGTCTTCAGTCACTCATGGTCCCGGCAAGGGAGGAGGGCCAGGAGAGCTTCACCCACCTGCTGTCCTCCCACGTAACATCTGCAGGTGCTGCCATCACCACGACTGTTGCTATACTCAAGCTGAGGAGGCCGGCTGCAGCCCCAAGACAGAGCGCTACTCCTGGCAGTGCGTCAATCAGACCGTCGTGTGCGGTGAGTCTCCAGCACCACCATGCCACCCACCCCTTAGTGCCCACTGGGCATCCTGGCACAGCCTGATGACTTCCGTGCCCTTGTTGCAATAACCACTGCTTCCAACTCTCTATAGACCACCCTTGGGTATATCTAATTAAGTGATATTTATTTTGTTTATTTGTTTTGAGATGGAGTTTCCGCTGGGCATGGTGGCTCACGCCTGTAATCCAAGCACTTTGGAGGCCAAGGTGGGTGGATCACCTGAGGTCAAGAGTTCAAGACCAGCCTGACCAACATGGTGAAATCCCGTCTTTAAAAAAAAAAAAAAAAAAAAAAAAGATAGAATTTCACTCGTTGCCCAGGCTGGAGTGCAATGGCATAATCTCAGCTCACCACAATCCTCCACCTTCCAGGTTCAAGCAATTCTTCTGCCTCAGCCTCCTGAGTGGTTGGGATTATAGGCATGCGACACCACGCCTGGCTTATTTTGTATTTTTAGTAGAGAAGGGGTTTCTCCATGTTGGTCAGGCTGGTTTCGAACTCCCGACCTCAGGTGATCTGGCAGCCTCAACCTCCCAAAGTGCTGAGATTACAGGCCCAAACCACCACGCTCCACCTATTTTATTTTATTTTATTTTTTGAATCAGAGTCTAGCTCTGTCACCCAGGCTAGAGTGCAGTGGCATGCTATTGGCTCACTACAACCTCTGCCTCCCAGGTTCAAGTGATTCTTGTGAATCAGCCTTCCGAGTAGCTGGGACTACAGGCGTGCACCACCACAGCTGGCTAATGTGTGTGTGTTTCTGTGTGTGTGTGTGTGTGTGTGTGTGTGTGTGTTTGTGTTTTAGTAGAGATGGGGTTTTGCCACGTTGGCCAGGCTGGTTTCTAACTCCTCACCACAGGTAATCCACCCACCTCAGCCTTCCAAAGTGCTGGGATTACAGACATGAGCCACTGCACCTGACCTAATTTTTGTATTTTTAGTATAGACGGGGTTTCACCATGTTGGCTAGGCTGGTCTCAAACTCCTGACCTCAGGTGAGCCACCCGCTGTGGCCTCCCAAAGTGCTGGGATTACAGACGTGAGCCACCACACCCGGTGGTGGTATTTATTTTTAAGATTCCATTTTGGGTCTGTCTCAGCCTCCCGAGTAACACAGGTGCACACCACCATGCCTGGCTAATTTTTTTTTATTTTAGTAGAGATGGGTTTTCACCATGTTGCCCAGGCTAGTCTTGAACTCCTGAACTCAGGCAATCCACTTGCCTCGTCCTCTCAAAGTGCTAGGATTACAGGCGTGAGCTACTGTGCCTGGCCTTTTTTTTTTAAACACGAAATCTCCCTATGTTGCCCAGGCTGGAGTGCAGTGGCACAATCTCAGCTCACTGCAACCTCTGCCTCCTGGGTTCAAGTGATTCTCCTGCCTCAGCCTCCTGAGTAGCTAGTGCTGGGATTACAGGTGTGAGCCACCACGCCTGGCCTGTTCATGTTGTAGTAGTAGCATGTGTCAGTACGTCATTAGTTTTATGGCTGAATAATATCTGCTGCATGGATAGATCACATTTTGTTTGTCCATTCATTCAATGATAGGCATTTGGGTTGTTTCCACCTTTTGGTTTATGTGAATAGTGCTGCTAAGAACATTCATGAACAAGTATTTATTTGAGCACCTGGTTTCAATTTTTTGGAGTGTATACCTAGGAGTGGAATTGCTAGGTCATACGGTAATCCTGTTTCACTTTTTTTTTTTCTCGAGACACGGTCTTGCTCTGTCATCCAGGCTGGAGTGCAGTGGCATGATCATGGCTCCCTACAGCCTCAAACTCCTGGGCTCCAGCTATTCTCCTGCCTCAGCCTACTAAGTAGCTGGGATTATGGGTGTGGGCCACGATGCTTGGCTAATTTTTTTGGGTTTTTTTTTTTTTGAGACAAAGTCTCACTTTGTCACTCAGGCTGGAGTGCAGTGGTGCGATCACAGCTCACTACAATCTCTGCCTCCCAGGTTTAAGTAATTCTCCTGCCTTAGCCTTCCAAGTAGCTGGAATTACAGGGATCCATCACCACACCTGGCTAATTTTTAATTTTTTTTTTTTTTTGGAGATGAAGTTTCACTCTTCTTACCCAGGCTGGAGTGCAATGGTGAGATCTTGGCTCACTGCAACCTCTGCCTTCTGGGTTCAAGCAATTCTCCTGCCTCAGCCTCCCGAGTAGCTGGGACTACAGGTATGCACCACCATGCCCAGCTAATTTTTGTATTTTTAGTAGAGACGGGGTTTCACCATGTTGACCAGGATGGTCTCAATCTCTTGACCTCGTGATCTACCCACCTCGGCCTCCCAAAGTGCTGGGATTATAGGCGTGAGCCACCGCGCCTGGCCTAATTTTTCTTTTTTTTCTTTTTCTTTTTATTTATTTTAAAATAAAGACAGGGTTTCACCATGTTGGTCAGGCTGGTGTTGAACTCCCGACCTCAGGTGTTCCGCCCACCTTGGCCTCCAAAGTGCTTGGATTACAGGTGTGAGCCACCAGGCCCAGCCCTAATTTTTAATTAGGCCACCTTGGCCTCCCAAGTAGCTGGGATTACAGGAGTGTGCCACCATGCCTGGCTAATGTTTTTTTATTTTTAGTAGAGATGGAGTCTTGAACCCCTGACCTCATGATCCACATGCCTTGGCCTCCCAAAGTGCTGGGATTATAGGCGTGAGCCACCTAGCCCGGCCACTTTTTTTTTTTTTTGAGATGGACTCTTGCTCTTGTTGCCCAGGCTGTAGTGCAACGGTGCGATCTTGGCTCACTGCAATTTCCAACTCCCCAGTTCAAGTGATTCTCCTGCCTCAGCCTCCCAAGTAGCTGGAACTACAGGCAAGTGTCATGACACATGGCTAATTTGTGTATTTTTAGCAGAGATGAGGTTTCACCATGTTGGCCAGGGTGGTCTTGAACTCCTGACCTCATGATCCATCTGCCAAAGTTCTGGGATTACAGGCATGCGCCACTGTGCCTGGCCTACTAGAAGTATGTTTTTAGATACGCATGGATTCTCAGCTATATCTCCTTACTGTGGATTAGGACTTGGCAGAAGACCAAAGCTGAATTAATATGATGATATAATATCCATTTTCAGACGTGAAGATGCCCCAGGCATCATCTCATCCAACCCTCTCATTTAGACTTGGGGAAACTGGCTGGGCATGGTAGCTCATACCTATATAATCCCAGCACTCTGAGAGTCGAAGGTGGGAGGATAGCTTGAGCCCAGGAGTTTGAGATCAGCCTGGGCAGCATAGTGAGACCTCATCTCTACAAGACATAAATAAAATTGGGGAAACTGAGGTTCAAGGAGAGTAAGTGACTTGTTCCCAAAACTGCCTCCATTTGTTGTGGGTGATGAGGAGGTAAAATGAGGCTTCAGTGAGAATTCTGTTGAAAATCTTTCCTTTCTCCCTTCAACTTTCATATTCTGCTTGCTCCTACCCAGGTGGAAATGATATTTATAAATATTGGTGTGTCTGTTGGTGGAGTCTGTGCCTGTTTACAGAACTGTCCTCTCTAAACCAAATGAAAGGAACTAAAATATCTATTATACATTTTTGGCTAAAAATAGTCTCTTATTCTGTTTGGAGATATTCTGAACATAGTTGTTTATTTAATTACAGGTTTGGCCTATTTTCCATTTATGGGCCTGACTTAAATATATTTTAAAAAATGTAAACCTATAATAATATTTACTGGCAGGCCTTAATTTTAAGCTTAACCCTTGGGAGCTGTTTCTCCTTTTAAATTTTTATTCTTCTTCAAAACGTGATGCCATCGGGTTCCTGAGGTCATGGAGGAGTGGGGCCAGGTCTCGCTATTGGAGGAATCTTTGTTGCTTAGAGAGAAGAGTAGGAGGAAAAGCGCAGGGGTTGGGTCAGGAGATCCTGGGCTAGAATCCTGGTCCACCCCTTCCCAGTTTTGTGACCTTGGATGAGTTACTGAATTCCTCTAAGCCTCACTTTCCTCATCTGTAAAATGGGAATTACAGACCAGAGTTGCTGGGGTCATGTGAGCATGGGAGATTATCTATGGCTTTTCCTTTCTTTTCCTTTTTTTTTTGAGATGGAGTCTCACTCTGTCACCCAGGCTGGAGTGCTGTTATCTCGGCTCACTGCAACCTCCGCCTCCCCGGTTCAAGCCATTCTCCTGCCTCAGCCTTCTGAGTAGCTGGGACTACAGGTGCCCTATGTCTGGCTAATTTTTTTTTTTTTTTTTTTTTTTTGTATTTTTAGGAGACACGAGGTTTCACTATGTTGGCCAGGATGGTCTTGATCTCATGACCTTGTGATCTGCCTGCCTCGGCCTCCCAAAGTACCGGGATTACAGATGTGAGCCATGGTGCTGGCTATTTATTTATTTATTGGAGAAGGAATCTCACTCTGTCATCCAGGCTGGAGTGCAATGGCATGATCTCGACTCACTACAACCTCTGCCTCCCGGTTCAAGCAATTCTCCTGCCTCAGCCTCCCAAGTAGCTGGAATTACAGGTGCAGGCTACCATGCCCTGCTAATTTTTGTATTTTTAGTAGAGATGGGGTTTCACCATCTTGGCCAGGCTGGTCTTGAACACCTGACCTCAAGTGATCTGCCTGCCTTAGCCTCCCAAAGTGCTGGGAGTACAGGCATGAGGATGTATGGGTTTTCTATGGTCTGTCAATAAATACTATTGTGAATCTACTGTTTGCTGGGCCCCATGCTAGGTTTTGGGCAAGGCAGAGCAATGAGGTGCTGCAGTCTAACACGAGGAGACAGGGAAGTAGTGCTTGTGCCAAGTGCTTTGTAACTATTGAGTTGAAACATAAAGCAAGTGAATTACTATACCTGCTACAACATGGATGAACTTCGAAAATATGATAGGCCGGGCATGATGGCTCCCACCTGTCGCCTAGCGACAGAGAGAGACTCTGTCTCAAAAAAAAAAAAAGAAAGAAAGAAAAGAAAAGCTAAAAGAAAGAAATACAATGTTGAGTGAACAGAGCCAAACATAAGAGGTCAAGTATAGAGTCTTTTTGTTGCTCTATTAGGAGTTAAAAAAAAAATAAAAAGAGATCACGTATATTGTATGACTTCATTTATATGAATTGTCCAGAATAGGTAAATTCACAGAAACAGAGAGTAGACTAGCAGTTGCTGGGGACGCAGAAGAGTGGGAATGGGCAGTGACTGCTTACAGAGAACTGAGTTTCTTCTGGGGTGATCTCCATCTGTCACCTAGGCTGGGGGGCAGTGCAGCGATCACAACTCACTGCAGCCTCAGACTCCTGGGATCAACGGATTCTCTTGCCTCAGCCTCTTGAGTAGCTGGAACTATAGACACATAGTCCTGTGCTAATTTTTGTATTTTTTGTTGTTATTGTTTTGAGATGGAGTCTTGCTCTGTTGCCCAGGCTGGAGTGCAATGGCACGATCTCAGCTCACTGCAACTGCTGCCTCACAGGTTCAAGCCATTCTCCCACCTCAGCGTCCCGAGTAGCTGGGACTACAGATGCACACCACCACGCCCAGTTCATTTTTGTATTTTTAGTAGAGACGGGGTTTCACCATGTTGGCCAGGATGGTCTCTATCTCTTGACCTCCTGATTCACCCGCCTCAGCCTTGAGGTCCAGCTTCACCCAAGTTGTCCAGGCTGGAGTGCCATAGTGTGATCTCAGCTCACCGCAACCACTGCTTCTAGGGTTCAAGCGATTCTCCTGCCTCAGCCTTCTGAGTAGCTGGAATTACAGGCATGCACCACCGTGCCCAGCTAATTTTGTATTTTTAGAAGAGATGGGGTTTCTTCATGTTGGTCAGGCTGGTCTCGAACCCCTGACCTCAGGTGATCCACTAGCCTCAGCCTCCTGAAGTGCTGAGATTACAGGCATGAGCCACCGTGCCTGGCCCTCTTACTAATTTTTACACATATTATTTTTATCCATTAATCTGTCTCTCCATCTATTCATTCATCATCCATTCACCCATCCATCCATTTTCCATCCATCCATTATCCATCCATCTAGCCATCATCCATCTATCCATCCATCCATTATCTGTCATCCATCCATCCATTCATCCATGGGGAGTTCCTGCTTAAGGGGAATGGGGTTTCTTCTGGGGTGATAAAAATGTTTTAGAACTTGATAGATGCCCAGCATTTTGAATGTACTAAATGTCACTGACTTGTTCTCTTAGAAATGATAGATTTTATGTTGTGAGAATTTTGCCCCAGTAACAACAAGCAGGAGTGCATGGTGAGGGATCCATCTGTCCAACCATTCAATCAACCATTCATTTACATACTTTTTGATTCAAACTGAGTACACATTTGTTGTGAAAAATTAAAACATTCCAAAAATACCCTTTTTAAAAATTTTACTTATTATTTATTTCAGTAGCCTTAGGGGTACGAGTGGTTTTTGGTTACATGGATGAATTGCAGTGGTGAATTCTGAACTTTTAATTACCCATCGCCCAAGTAGTCTACGTTGTACCCAACAAAGCTATTTATCCTTCCCCACCTCCGAGTCTCCAGTGTCCATTATACCACTCTATGCCTCTGTGTACTCATAGCGTAGCTCCCACTTAAAAGTGAGAACATAAAGTATTTGGTTTTCCGTTCTTGCGTTACTTCACTTAGAGTAATGACCTCCAGCTTCACCCAAGGTGCGGCGGAAAACATTTTGTTCTTTTTTTATGGCTAAGTAGTATTCCATGGTGTATATGTAACCACATTTTCTTTATCCACCATTGGTTAATGGGCACTTAGGTTGGTTCTACATCTTTACAATTGTGAATTGTGCTGTGATAAACATATGCGTGCACATATCTTTTTGATATAATGATTTATTTTCTTTTGGGTAGATACCCAGTTAGTGGGATTGCTAGAAAGAATAGTAAATTTACTTTTAGTTATTTGAGAAGTCTCCATACTGTTTTCCATGGTGGTTGTACTGATATTCCCATAGCAGTCTAAAAGCATTCTTTTTTCACCACATCCAGGTCAACATCTATTTTGACTTTTCAATAGTGGCCATTCTGGCTGGGGTAAGACAGTATCTCATTGTAGTTTTAATTTGCAGTTCCCCGATGATGAGTGATGTTGAACATTTTTTTGTTAATGGCCATTCCTATATCTTTTGAGAAATGTCTATTCATGTCACGTGTCCAATTTTTGATGAGGTTTTTTTATTCCTGATTTTTTTGTAGATTCTGGATATTAGTCCTTTGTTAAATATGTAGTTTGCAAATATTTTCTCCCATTCTGTGGGCTGTTTAGTCTGATTATTAATTCTTTTGCTGTGCAGAAGCTTTTTAGTCTAATTACGTCCCATTTCTTTATTTTTGTTTTTGTCGCATTTGCTTTTGGGGTCTTAGTCATAAATTATTTGCCTAGGCCAATGTTGAGGGGAGTTTTTCCCAGGTTTTCCTCTAGAATTCTTATGGTTTCAGGTCTTAGATTTAAGTCTTTAATCCATCTTGAGTTGATGTATATGGTGAGTTTTGTATATGGTGAAAGATAGGGATCCAGTTCATTCTTAGACATGCAGCTATCCAATTTTCCTAGTATAATTTACTGAATAGGGGATCATTTCTCAATTTATGTTTTTGAACGCTTTATTGAAGATCAGTTGGTTGTAAGTGTTTAGCTTTATTTCTGGGTTTTCTATTCTGTTCTTTTGGTCTATGTATCTACTTTTATACTAGTACCATGCTGTTTTGGTTACTATAGTCTTGTAGTATAATTTGAAGCTGGGTATTGATGCCTACCCAGACTTTTTTTTTTTTAGATGGAGTTTCACTCTGTCACCCAGGTTGGAGTGCAGAGGCATGTATCTCGGCTCATTGCAACCTCTGCCTCCTGAGATTAAGCGATTCTCCTGCCTTAGTCTCCAAAACAGGTGGGATTATAGGTGCAGACCATCACGCCTGGCTAATTTGTGTATTTTTAGTAGAAATGGGGTTTTACCATGTTGGCCAGGCTGATCTCAAACTCCTGACCTCAAGTGAACCACCCGCCTCAGCCTCCCAATGTGTTAGGATTACAGGCGTGAGCCGCCTCACCTGGCCAGATTTGTTCTTTTTGCTTAAGATTACTTTGGCTATTTGGCTCTTTTTTAGGTCCATATAAATTTTAGTATTTTCTTCTAATTCTGTGAAAAATGATCTTGGTATTTGATAGGCACTGCATTGAATCTGTAGATTGCTTTGGGTAGTATGGTCATTTTCATTATATTGATTCTTACAATCCATGAGCATAGAATGTATTTCCATTTGTGTCACCTGTAATTTCTTTGAGCAGTTTTGTAGTTCTCCTTTTAGAGATCTTTCACCTTCCTGGTTAAGTATATTACTAGGTTTTGGGTGGGGGTTTTTCCTTTTTTTTTTCAGCTATTATAAAAGGGACTGAGTTCTTGATTTGATTCTCAGCTTAGTCCTTACTGATGTACAGCAGTGCTATTGATTTGTAACCTAAGATTTTATTAAATTAATTGATCAAATATAGGAGTCTTTTGGAGGAGTCTTTAGGGTTTTCTAGGTATATGATCATACCATTGGCAGAGGTAGTTTGACGTCCTCTTTTCAGATTTGGATGCCCTTTATTTCTTTCTCTTTCCTGACTGCTCTGGCGAGGACTTCCAGAACTATATTGAATAGAAATGGTAAGAGTGGGCATCCTTGTCTTGTTCCAGCTCTTGGGGGAATGAATACTTTCAACTCATCCCCATTCAGTATAATGTTAGCTGTGGGTTTGTCATATATCACTTTTATTATTTGGAAGTTATGTTCCTTCTATGCCTAGTATATTGAGAAGTATCATTTAAAAAAAAAATTATTATTACAGGCTGGGTGGAGTGGCTCACGCCTGTAATCCCAGCACTTTGGGAGGCCAAGGAAGGCAGATCACAAGTTCAAGAGATCAAGACCATCCTGGCCAACATGGTGAAACCCCATCTCTACTAAAAATTCAAAAATTAGCTGGGTGTGGTGGTGCGAGCCTGTAGTCCCAGCTACTCAGGAGGCTGAGGGAGGGAGAATTGCTTGAAACTGGGAGGTAGAGGTTGCAATGAGCCAAGATCTCGCCACTGCACTCCAGCCTGGTGACGGAGCAAGACTCTTTCTCAAAAATATATATATATTATTATGGGCCAAGGGTGGTGGCTCGTGCCTGTTATCCCAGCACTTTGGGAAGCTGAGGCAGGTGGATCACTTCAGCTCAGGAATTCAAGACCAGCCAGGCAACATGGCAAAGCCCCATCTCTACTAAAAATACAAAAACTCGCGGGCATGGTGGTGGGCCTGTAGTCCCAGCTACATGGGATACTGAGGTGGGAGAATGGCTTGAGCCCCGGAGGCAGAGGCTGCAGTAAGCCACAATCTAGCCACGGCACTTCAGCCTGGGTGAAAGAGACAGACCTTGTCTTAAAAAAGAAAAATTACTATTATTATTTTTTAATAAGTGAATCCCCAAATGAAGTCATGTAATATCAGGCCAGGTGTGGTGGCTCATGCCTGTAATCCCAGCACTGTGGGGAGGTTGAGGCAGGTGGGTCACCTGAGGTTAGAAGTTCAAGTCCAGCCTGGCTAACATGGTGAAACCCCATCTCCACTAATAATACAAAAATATTAGCTGAATGTGGTAGCACGCACCTGTGGTCCCAGCTACTTGGGAGGCTGAGGCAGGAGAATTGCTTGAACCTGGGAGGTGGAGGCTGCAGTGAGCCAAGATTGTGCCACTGAACTCCAGCCTGGACAACAGAGCAAGCCTCTGTCAAGAAAGAAAGAAAGAGAAAGAAAGAAAGAGAGAGGGAGGGAGGGAAGGAGGAAGGAAAGAGGGAAAGAAAGAAATCGTGCAATATCAATGCAGAAGAGCAGTGTGGCAGACCCTGGACTCTCCATTTGTAACTTTCAATGTCCTTGTCTGTAAAATGGGCTGACATCACCTGCTTCCTGGGGAGTCATGCATATGAAGGTCACGTGCTGAACTGTCAAGTGTCTCAGAAATGTAATTTATGACCCGTCCTGCCTCCTGCTTTACTGGTTTCCCTTGAGTCTCTCCAGGTCCCTGCTCTAACCTTAGTTTCCCCACTTCTTCCAGGACCGGTAGAGAACAAATGCCAAGAACTCTTGTGCAAGTGTGACCAGGAGATTGCTAACTGCTTAGCCCAAACTGAGTACAACTTAAAGTACCTCTTCTACCCCCAGTTCCTATGTGAGCAGGACTCGCCAAAGTGTGACTGACTACCTGACTTGAAATGCTCTTTTGCACAAGGAAATAAAGCTTCCTCTCACTAATGAACAACAGCATTCAGCTCTTTACAGAAGGGAACAGAAGCCAAGTGATAAAGCCACAACCTTGTGTTTGCTTTCTCTCCCAATCCCGGAACTTGGGACTGGAGCCCATGTGGTTTGGAGTTAAAGGCCAAAAGTCCTGTGCCTATTTTATAAAATCGTGTTTATGACTGTGTTGGGTTTGGTTCCATTTTGGAGGTTCCATCTTTATGAAAAGGTGGTCTTTGTCTTCTGCTTGGATGGCTGGTAGTCAAATGTGAACAAACACCCCATGTGCCTGGCCATGTTATAGGTTGCAGCAATCAACAAGACAGCTGGCCACAGAGCACCCACCCTGGTGAAGTTCAAGTCCAGTAGCTGTTAGCTTAAAGTGTTCCCGGCCGGGTGAGGTGGCTCACACTTGTAATCCCAACACTTTGGGAGGCTGAGGTGGGTGGATCACAGGGTCAAGAGATCGAGACCATCCTGGCCAACGTGGTAACACCCTGTCTCTTCTAAAAATACAAAAATCAGCCAGGCATGGTGGCGGGCGCCTGTAATCCCAGCTACTCTGGAGGCTGAGGCAGAAGAATCGCTTGAACCTAGGAGGCAGAGGTTGTGGTGAGCTGAGATCACGCCATTGCACCCCAACCTCGTGACAGAGTGAGACTTTGTCTCAAAAAAAAAAAAAAAAAGTATTCCTTGTCCTACTACACCTTAAAATGTATTTTCTGGCCTGCAGTGGTGGCTCATTTTATTTCCTGATTACAAAAGTGGTACATACTCATCGCTTTAAAAAAAAAAAAAAAAAAGGAAAGTGCAGAGAAATGTAGAGCAGAAACAAAAATCACTCCAATTCTCACAATTCAGAATAATCTGTTAGCAGCTATAGTTTTAAAAATGTAGTTCAGATTATACTGTACGATGTTCATAAGCTTTTCTCCATGTCATAAACAATATTTGGAAACTTCAATTAAAATGTCTGTGTTAGGACTGGATGAGATGGCTCATGCCTGTAATCTCAATACGTTGGGAGGCTAAGGAGGGAGGACTACTTGAGGCCATGAGTTCAAGACTAGCCTGGGAAACAGAGCAAGACTCTATCAGATAAAAAAAAAAAAAATTAGCCGTGGTGGCGTGTACCTGTAGTCCCAGCTACTTGGGAGGCTGAGGAGGGAAGATAACTTGAGCCCAGGAGTTCAAGGTTGCAGTGAGCTTTGATTACATCACTGTACTCCAGTGTGGGCAAAAGAGCAGGACCTTGACTCAAATAAATAAATATCTGTATTAGATACCACTTTATAGATTGACAATTTTTGGATATTGGAGCTATTTTCTGTTTCCATTAGTTGCTGTGATGAGGATGCTTGTAAATAAATCTTCACCACTCCCACTCCCATAACCTATTCTTCCTTAGTCCAGATTTGCAGAAATGGCATTTTTTGATCAATGGGTCTGATTTTGTTGTTGTTGTTATGGAGTCTCACTGTGTCACCCAGGCTGAAGTGCAGTGCCTCGACCTTGGCTCACTGCAACCTCTGCCTCCTGGGTTCGAGTGATTCTCCTGCCTCAGCTTCCCAGTAGCTGGAACTACAGGCGAATGCCACAACGCCCAGCTAATTATTGTAGTTAGTAGAGATGGGGTTTTGCCATGTTGGTCAGACTGGTCTTGAACTCCTGATCTCAGGCGATCTGCCTGCCTCGGCCTCTCAAAGTGCTGGGATTATAGGCATAAACCACTGCACTCAGCGGGTCTGAATATTTTATTTGAGACAGGGTCTTACTCTATTACCCAGGCTGGAGTGCAGTGGTGCAATCTCGGCTCACTGCAGCCTCAACCTCCTGGGCTCATGCAATCCTCTCACCTCAGCCTCCCAGGTAGCTAGGTCTATAGGTGCATGCACTCACGTATGGCTAGTTTTTGTACTTTTAGTAGAGATGAGTTTTCACCATGTTGCCCAGATTGGTCTCAAACTCCTGGGCTCAAGTGATCTGCCCGTGTCAGCCTCCCAAAGTGTTAGGATTACAGGTGTGAGCCACCACGCCTAGCCAGGTCTGAATATATATATTTTTAATTTTAATTTTATTCATTTATTTTTGAGACTGGGTTTTGTTCTGTTGCCCAGGCTGGAGTGCAGTGCCACGATCTCAGCTCACTGCAACCTCCACCTCCTGGGTTCAAGTGATTCTCCTGCCTCAGCCTCCTCAGTAGCTGGGATTACAGGTGTGCACCACCATGTCTGGCTAATTTTTTTATATTTTTAGTAGAGATGGGGTTTCACCATGCTGACCAGGCTGGTCTCCAACTCCTGGCCTCAAGCAATCCACCCGCCTTTGCCTCCCAAAGTGCTGGGATTACGGGCATGAGCCACTGCCCCCAGCCTAGTTCTTTATTTTTTGGAGACAGAGTCTCACTGTATCACCCAGGCTGGAGTACAGTGGAGCAATCTCGCTCTTTACAACCTTTGCCTCCAGGTTCAAGTGATTCTCTCGCTTCAGCCTCCTAAGTAGTTGGGATTACTGGCACCACCACTAAGCTCAGTTAATTTTTTTTGTTTTGTTTTCTGAGTCTTGCTCTACCGCCCCCAGCTGGAGTGCAATGGCAAGATCTCAACTCACTGCAACCTCTGCCTCCCCAGTTCAAGCAATTCTCCTGCCTCAGCCTCCTGAGTACCTGGGATTAGAGGTATCTGTCACCATACTCAGCTAATTTTTTTATTTTTAGTAGAGGTGGGATTTCACCATGTTGGCTAAGCTGGTCTCAAACTCCTGACCTCGTGATCCACCTGCCTCAACCTCCCAAAGTGCTAGGATTACAGGCGTGAGCCACCTCACTCAGCCAATTTTTAAATATTTTTAGTAGAGACGGGGTTTCACCATATTGCCCAGGCTTATCTTGAAATACTGACCTCAGATTATCCACCCACCTCAGCCTCCCAAAGTGCTAGGATTATAAGCATGAGCCACCACAACCAGGTGGGACTATTTTAGACATCCCCCTTAGATATACCCATCCTGCTATGATTGTGGGGCAGCCTGTGGCCCTTGATCTGAGGGTGCCCGTCCCTCCTGCTGGCGATAAGGACTCAGGTCCTGCCCCTCCTGTTTGCTCTAGGCCATGTCTTTGCCCTAGTCCTGGAGCAAATCTGGGTATTACTTATCTTTGAAGCAGGGTGTGGGAGCAGCGGGGACAGTGTAGGAAGCCATGGGGTGGAGGTGAGTGACCCAGGCCCAGCTCTGCCAAAGCCAGCCAGCACCAGCTCGGTGAGTTTTGCCAGCCAGCCTCCATCTATTCACCTGTAAAGGAGAATTGTGGCAACTCCTGGAAGGCATGAGACCAGGATTTACAAACACTGCCATGTCAGTGTCCGTGGGGGGTCACAAGCGTTAAATAGGTCAAGTCAAGCAGCCCTGGCACTTGATGAGAAAACACAACGAGGAAAAAAAAAAATTTTCCCTTAGGGTGGCTCCTTGGCTTAATATCTGCATCAGGCTGGGGGATTTAAACATGTCTAGAGGATTTTTTTTTTTTTCTGAGACAGAGTTTCACTGTTGCTCTAGCTGGAGTGCAGTGGTGCAATCTCAGCTTACTGCAACCTTGGCTTCCTGGATTAAAGTGATTCTCCTGCCTTAGCCTCCCAAGTAGCTGGGACTACTGGTGCGCGCCACCACAGCCAGCTAATTTTTTGAATTTTTAGTAGAGACGGGGTTTCGCTGTGTCAGCCAGGATGGTCTTGATCCCCTGACCTCGTGATCCACTGCACCTGGCTTTTTTTTTTTTTTTTTTGGAGATGGAGTCTTGCTCTGTCACCCAGAGGGAGTGCAGTGGCGTGATCTTGGGTCACTGCAACCTTTGCCTCCCTGGTTCAAGTGATTCTCCTGCTTCAGTGTTCCAAGTAGCTGGGACTACAGGTGCACGCCACCATGCCTGGCTAATTTTTCTATTTTCGGTAGAGACAGGGTTTCGCCATGTTGGCTAGGCTGGTCTCGAACTCCTGACCTCAAATGATCCATCTGCATCGACCTCCCAAAGTGCTGGGATTAAAGGCGTGAACCATACTTGACCCATGACTTGACCCATGACTAGAAGATTCTATCTGGCAATGCAGTTTTTTTCCGTGTATTTTCTAGAAAATCGCTTTTTCTCTACATATAGGTTTTATCTGTATAAAAATCTTTATTTTTATTTCAAGTAATTTCTTCAAACTTCCAGATGCAAAGTTTGAATAAAATCTTCATTCAAAGATATAAAGGGTTAATGAATGGTTCGCAGAGTCACAAGAGAATATTTTGGATGCAGGCCTATTTCTGCAAGGCCAGTCTTCCTAGATGACATCTCACACCTGCTGAGTTCACATTGGAAGGAAATAAAAGGCTATCGTTCACCTCATTCCATATTTACAATTATAGCACTTGGTATAATTATACCTGCTGTTTTATACATCGGGATAGGACAATAAAGATTATACAGTGTGAGGTCAATTTACAAAATGTTTCCTTGAACAAAAGGACTATCCTGGAATTTATTTTACAGATGAATTTTTTTTTGGAGACAGTCTCCCACAGTTACCCAGGCTGGAGTGCAGTGTGCAGTCTCGCGTCCTGCAACCTCCGCCTCCCGGGTTTAGCCGATTTCCAATTCTAAGCAGCTGGGTTTACAGGTGTGTACCACCACACCCAGTTAATTTTTGTATTTTTAACAGAGGCATGGTTTTACCATGTTGGCCAAACTGGTCTCAAAGTCCTGGCCTCTAGTGATCTGCCCGCTTCACCCTCCCAAAGTGCTGGGATTACAGGCATGAGCCACCGCCACAACAATTGTAAATAGCCTGGAGGCCACTCAATCTAATAGGAACTGCCTTCCATGCACTGTCTGACATCCCTCTCAATCTCTCCATTCAGAGAAAGGGATCCAGACCTTCAATGACTTCCATAAAGCAAAACAAAAACAAGCCCAGTGACTAAGTCTAATCATCATTCTAGGCTCAAACTGAATGCTTTGAGAGGTTTTTACTCTGAATCCTAGCAACTCTTCAATAAGACAGAATTGTTGATTGAATTTTGGGTTTTCTTCAGGGTTTTTTTTTTTTTTTTTTTTTTTTTTTGATGAGCTTTGTATCATATATAGCATCATTCTTCTGTGTTTTTTTTATGTGCCACTCTCTATGCCTATGACAGAATCTTATCCTTGTTTTCCTAAACTTGGCTTAGAAGACAGGCCAGGACCCCACAAGCATGGTCTCGGGCTCCAAGATCCCGGATCCTCTGTCAGTCACTGACGTTGGGGAGGGGACTGATGTGGCACCTGTCTGATGTCACCCACACTGCATCCACTGAGGACCCTGAGTCTTACCAGCCATTGGTGACTGAGCCTCCCAGTCCCTGTGAGGAAGGTGGCTGGGTAGGCAGGGCTGCTGCTGTGTCAGCCAAATGGACAGTCCTCCCTGCAAGGATGTCAGTCCCTGAAGACGCACCCACAGGCCGAGGGGGAGGACATGGTTGGAGCATTTGACATACAAAGCAGCACCTTGTTTTACTGGGGGTAGAAAACAGGAATTCCGCTCCCTGCCTCACCCTGCTTAAGCATCACAGCTCAGACATCGGTGGGACTTGAAGGGTCTGAGACTGGACAGTGCCAGTCACAACACTTGGGTTTCCAGACGCCGGACTTCCTTGACCACAAGATCAATGTTAATAATTGGGTTAAAGTACAGGGCCCAGTAAAACAAACAGTTGCAAACAAACTGAGGGATGAGGGGCCAGAACATGGCCACGAAAAGCCCCTGCGTTGATACTTTCCAGAAATGGCTCCACATCCTCTGAGGCACAGTCCTGAAACAAGAAGAGAAGCAGTTCAGAGGCT
Source organism: Cheracebus regulus (assembly GCA_963574635.1). Lineage (NCBI taxonomy): Eukaryota > Metazoa > Chordata > Mammalia > Primates > Pitheciidae > Cheracebus > Cheracebus regulus. The sequence goes on along the minus strand of CAUYQU010075735.1, from coordinate 37,599 downwards.
GAACTGGAGGCGCGTTTCATGACCACACCCAGGAGTCCGGGCCCTGGGCCTTTTCTTGGTGCTCTTGCATGGCTGCCCGTGCTGAATGGCCTTGTCTTCTGTCCCTGGTGCCTGAGGCCTCTGCCTACTCAACCTATCTTCAACTCTCAGGACATGACCGAGAGGGAGCTTCTTGGTCCCCACACCGGATGAGGTCTCCCTGTGACAGCCTCAACTTCACCTGCTTCATCACTTTGTTACACTTACATCTATTTTTTTTTTCTTTTGTGACAGGGTCTCATTCCTTTGCTCAGGCTGGAGTGCAGTGGTGCAAATGTGCCAACTGCAGCCTTGACCTCCAGATCTCAAGTGATTCTCCTGAGTTGCTGGGACCACAGGCACACAATCACACCTGGCTTTTTTTTTTTTTTTTTAGACAGGGTTTTACCCTGTTGGCCAGGCTGCTCTCGAACTCCTGATCTCAGGTGATCCACTCACCTTGGCCTCCCAAAGTGCTGGGATTACAGGTGTGAGCCGCCTCGCCCGGCCGTTTTTTTTTTTTTTTTTTTTTTTGATTATTATTAGTTTTTAAACATGGAGTTTCACCATGTTGGTCAGGCTGGTCTTGAACTCCTGACCTCAGGTGATCTGCCCGCCTCAGCCTCCCAGAGTGCTGGGATTACAGGCGTGAGCCACTGAGCCCGACTTTTTAAAAAAATTTTTAATTTTTTTACTTTTAGTAGAGACAAGGTCTTGCTATGTTACCCAGGCTGATCTCAAACTCCTGGGCTCAGGGAATCCTCCCACCTCAACTTTTCTAGTAGCTGGGACTATAGGTTTGCACCACCTAGCCCAGTTAGTTTTTTTATTTATCTTTGTTGTTGTTGTAAGCACATTGAGTGATTTTAAAATTTTATTATTATTATTATTATTATTATTGCTAGTTTTTAAATTTTTAATAGAGAAGGAGTTTTGCCACATTGCCCAGGCTGGACTTGAACACCTGGCCTCAAGCAATCCTCTCCTCTGCCAAAGTGCTGGGATTATAGGCATGAGCCACCATGCAAGACCATCTATTTATTTTTTTTATTTCTATTTTTTTTGAGACAGAGCCTTGCTCTGTTGCCCAGGCTGAAGTACTAGAGTACAATGGCGCGATCTTGGCTCACTACAACCTCTGCCTCCCGGATTCAAAAGATTCTCCTGCCTCAGCCTCTTGAGTAGCTGGGACTACAAGTGCGTGCCACCAGCTAATTTTTGTATTTTTAGTAGACATGAGGTTTCATCATGTTGGCCAGGATGGTCTCGATCTTGTGATCTCATGATCTGCCCATCTCGGCCTCCCAAAGTGCTGGAATTACAGGAGTGAGTCACTGTGCCCGGCCTCTGGCGATCTATTTTCTAACATACATATTTTCTCTGCTAGGCTGTAGGCCTTCACAGTATAGACTGTCTTCCTTACTAAAAGATCTGCCATGACCAGCAGAGAACCAGGAGTACAGCAGGGGCATAAATATGCATATTGTGTATAAATAAGTGAGTTTGCTGAATGGAAAGAAATGAGGGAGATTCTTTTTTTATTTTTAGCTAGTGAGTCACCACTGGAAAGGTGAGGGAGATTGCTGGGTTCTGAGAACCATTCATAAGGCTTCGAGTCACAGAATGTCAAGATGGAAGGCTGCAAGGGTGGCAGTGTTACTTCTGCCTGTCCAACTACTATCCTTTTCTTCTGGAAACAGCTTCTAAGTTTTTTTGTTTTTTTTTTTTTTTGAGACAGAGTCTCACTTTGTTGCCCAGGCTGGAGTACAATGGTGGGATCCTGGCTCACTGCAACCTGTCTCCCGAGTTCAAGCGATTCTCCTACTGCAGCCACCCAGGTAACTGGGATTACAGGTGCCTACCCTCACGCCTAATTTTTGCATTTTTGGTAGAGATGAGGTTTCACCATGTTGGCCAGGCTGGTCTCAAATTCCTGACCTCAGGTGATCCACCCTCCTCGGCCTCCCAAAGTGCTGGGATGACATGTGTGAGCCACCATGCCTGGCAATAGCTTCTAAGTTTTTTGTGATTCTCCTTTGTTCTTTTCCATGTGGTCTGGGTAGGGCTGAAGCCAGCCTCTGGTTGTGGGGTGAGCCCATGCCCAAGGCCCGGGGTAGCACCGCAGGATTGGGGTGACAGATTGTGGTGGGCATGTGACCCAGGTTGGGTCCATTAGAACAAAGGCGCGTGAGCCCTGAGACCTCTTCGAGTGCCACGGGGAAGGAAGTGCTTTCTTTCTGGAAGTTTGTAAAGCTGTACAGATCAAAACCTGGAGTGGGGTAGCCAAGGGCCCCCACATGAAGAGAGCTGCCTGAAGCAGAAAACACAAGAACAGTGCTGTGAGGGACAGAGCAAGAGTCAGTCCTGGTGACAGCGTTTGGGTCTCAGGGTCCAGCCATGTTTGAAGCCTAAGTTATTATTATCCTAGTTGGTGGCAGATCAGGATTAGAACTCATGCCTACAGAAATCCCTATGAGATTTCTATATGCTCTACCGTACTGCCATTTTCTATAAAGCACCCTGTGGAGACCAAAGGAATTGCATATTGGATGCTAATTGGGCATGGCGGCATGGTGACTGCGCATTAACTCCGGTTTGGGGGAAGCCTCTAAGACCTCTGGTTTATCTATTGTTTCTTGTGTAAGAGCACATCCTTCACGTAAATCCTGGCCTTAGGTTAAACAGACTTGATGTTCTCTTGACCCTAAGCAATTGTTCTGCACATCCCTTCCGAAGCATATATGCCCCTTCTCTACGTATACAGGCCCCAGATCTGAGACCCACCATCTTGTCTCATTACCACCCAAGACACAGACAGGGCTTCTGTTTGCAAGGCCTTATTCAATGTTTCTTTCTGAGAAACTGAATTTGTTCAGCTTCTTTCTTCAGCCTCTCGGCTTCCTGATTTAGGGGGTAGGTTAGCACAGGACTGCCTACCTTAAAACAGACGCTTTTCTACTCATTTCTTTATTCCTTGATTATTAAAATCCTTTGAACCCCTCCCCCTGAAATTAAATGGTACGTTATTGCATAGAGGTACGACATACAGAAAAATACTTTTAACAATGAGCACCTCAACTCCCACCCGCAAAACACAAGGTAATTGTGCTATTCACTACTGAAGCTGGGTTTCTCAACCCAGTATGAGGGGTCTGTATGGATGGAGGATTTATTTCAAGTCTGAGAAATACTTCAAAGAGGATCTTTCCTTCATTTGGTATTTCTTTCCTATCCCCTGTTACAACAACCATTAAAATATACTTACTTCAGTTCACTTCTTGACCAGATTCTCCAAAAGGAGAATAATTCCAGAACTGAGAGTAACATAGCATTGATGATGAGAAACCGTGATGTCCAGTAATGGACCTCCAGCCAGTCCCAAGCAAACTCGGCAATCAGCTGGTATGGAAGGAAGGAGTATTTGACCAGGAACTCTCTCCACTGCTTCCACGTAGGCTCCTTAAGATCCTTGAAAAATAACACAACAGATGCAAAAAGTCACGAGGACTGACATTTACACAAAATATTGTGGTCAGCCTGGGCACAGTGGCTCACACCTGTAATCTCAGCACTTTTGGAGGCCTACGTGGGTGGATCACCTGAAGTCAGGAGTTCGAGACCAGTCTGGCCAACATGGTGAAACCTCATCTCTACCAAAAACACAAAAATTAGCCAGGCATGGTGGTCGGCACCTGTAATCCTAGCTACTCTGGAGACTGAAGCCGGAGAATAGCTTGAACCCGGGATGTGGAGGTTGCAGTGAGTTAAAATCACACCACTGCACTCTACCCTGGGTGACAGAGGGAGACTCTGTCTTAAAAAAAAAAAGTTGTGATAATCACAGTGAGTTCTACGTTGATTAAAACACACACACACAGCCGGACATGGTGGCTCACACCTAAAATCCCAGCACTTTGGGAGGCTAAGGCGGGTGGATCACCCGAGTTCAGGAGTTTGAGGCCAGCCTGGACAACATGGTGAAACCCCGTCTCTACTAATAATACAAAAAAGATTAGCTGGGCATGGTGGCACATGCCTGTAATCTCAGCTACTTGGAAGGCTGAGGCAGGAGAATGGCTTGAACCTGGGAGGCGGAGGTTGCAGTGAGCCGAGGTCTTGCCATTGCGCTCCAACCTGGGCGACAAGAGTGAAACTCCATCTCCAAACAAAAAAACATACACGTACATCCAACAATCTAAAATGAAATTTCCATCCAGCAACTCATCTTATAATAATCAATTTTTTTTTTTTTTAAAGATGGGGTTTCACCACGTTGATCAGGCTAATCTTGAACTCCCGACTTCAGGTGATCCGCCCGCCTTGGCCTCCAAAGTGCTTGGATTACAGGCGTGAGCCATCACGCCCAGCCTTTTTTTTTTTTTTTGAGACAGAGTCTTGTTCTGTCATCCAGACTGGAGTGCAGTGCTACTATCTTGGCTCACTGCAACCTCCACCTCCCAGGTTCAAGTGGTTCTCTTGTCTCCGCTTCCTGAGTAGCTGGGATTAAAGGTGTGCACCAACACACCCACCTGACTAATTTTTGTATTTTAGTAGAGAAAAGGTTTCATCATGTTGGCCAAGCTGGTCTCTAACTGCTGACCTCAGGTGATCAGTCCACTTCTGCTTCCCAAAGTGCTGGGATTACAGGCATGAGCCACTATGCCCAGCTGTAATTAATCTTAAATTAAGTAAATGTTAGCAAAAACGTTGTAATGAAATGTTTGTCACATAATTGTGGAAGCTCAGAAGTAAAAATCTAAGTATGAATTATTAATAAACTGAAAGAAATTTAAATTAACCAGTGTTTTACTCTCCAATCACTGCATAGGTAGCTTGAACCATTTCCTAAATTCAACATCAGCTATGGTAGAATAATGGTAGTTTGTGAGAAAATTACAAACATTCCCTCCTCTCTCCAAAAAAAGTAATTTTTTTGTGGTGGCGGGAGGAGAAGCTTTTTAAATCACAAACATTAGCAGATAAAAAATTAGCCTGATGAGGCTGGGTGCAGTGGCTCACGCCTATAATCCCAGCACCTTGGGAGGCCGAGGCAGGCAGATCACTAGGTCAGGAGCTCGAGACCAGCCTGCCCAATATGGTGAAACCCCATCTCTACTAAAAATACAAAAATTAGCTGGGTGTGGAGGCACGTGCTGGTAATCCCAGCTACTCGGGAGGCTAAGGCAGGACAATTGCTTGAAGATGGGAGGCGGAGGTTGCAGTGAGCCAAGATCGTGCCATTGCACTCCAGCCTGGGCAATAGAGTGAGACCCCTTCTCAAAAAAAAAAAAAATTTTGCTTGATGAAGAGGCAGGGGCTGTTGAAGCGTTGGGTGCCAGGTGCAGTGGCTCATGCCTATAATCCCAACACTTTGGGAGAGCAAGGTGGGAGGAATGTTCAAATTCAGGAGTTCAAAACTAGCCTGAGCAACATGGTGAAACCCTGTCTCTGCAAAAAATGCAAAAATTAGCTGGGTGGTGGTGCTCCCCTATAATCCCAGCTACTTGGGAGGCTAAGGCGTGAGGATCACTTGAGCCCAGGAGGTCGAGGCTGCAGTGAGCTGTGATTGTGCCACTGTACTCCAGCCTTGGAGAGTGAGACCCTGTCTCAATCAATCAATCAAATCAAAATCAAATCAAAATAAATCAGTCAATCAAAATAAAGGTTGGGCTCTCTGCCCAGCCACTCTGGTGAGATTAACAGCAAGCAGAAACTAGGTAATTAGAGGACTGTGCAACGGAGCTGATTAGCAAGCTTCAAACTATATGCAAGGCTGCAACCAGTTAGCCAGGCACTTCACTGTAGTGTTTACAAGGGTCTTCGGAGGGGAAAAAAAAAGATCTTTGGAGATTTCGAAATTCTGTTTCCATATTTATGGGTGTAGATTATATTTGATGATTCCTCTATCCACGTGACTTGATATGAACAGGTCAGGATTGGCCCCAAGAGTAACAAAGCAAAGGATATTACTCTCAAATGACCTACCAGATGTTCTGAAGGAATTCATGGGTCAAACTGAAGAAACGTGGCACCCATGGTGGGTAGCAATCTCTGCAAATAACTCTACACTGGAATAACTTTATTCTAGGCACAGTGCAGACCTACCAGAAGCTTGGTGATGATGTCCTCCCTAGAGCTGTCTTCTTGCAGAGGACAGATAGTGTGGATGAAGGGCAGGAAGGTGTCTGTGTAGTCAAAGAGGTACAGGTAGAGCAGACCCAGCCTGGGGGAGCTCTTGAGGGCATATAGCAGGAACAGGGACCTGCCTGGGTTCACAGCCTGCAGAGGAGAAGAGCACAGGGCCATATTACAACCATGACAGCCAGCTGGCCATCCACGCTCCTTCCCATCTCTCGCTTGTTGCCATCAGCCTTTGTGAATGGTATGCACAATGCATGAATGAATGGCAGGAAAAGGCCAAGTAATCCACATTTTGGGTTACACTGTATAAAGATTCAATCTCGGCAGGGCTCATGCCTGTAATCCCAGCACTTCGGGAGGCCGAGGTGGGCGGATCATGAGGTCAGGAGTTCTAGATCAGCCTGGCTAACATAGTAAAACCCCGTCTCTACTAAAAACACAAAAAATTAGCCAGCTGTGGTGGTGGGTGCCTGTAATCCCAGCTACTCGGGAGACTGAGACAGGAGAATTGCTTTAACCTGGGAGGCAGAGATTGCAGTGAGCTGAGATCGCACCATTGCACTCTAGCCGAGGCAAGAGTGTGAGACTCCATCTCAAAAAAAAAAACAAAAAAAAGATTAACTGGACATGGTGGTACATGCCTGTAGTCCCAGCTACTCAGGAGGCTGAGGCTGGAGAATCGCTTGAAGCCAGGAGGTGGAGGTTGCGTTGAGATCACACAACTGCACTCCAGCCTGTATGACAGAGCCAGACTCTGGTTAAAAAAAAAAAAAAAGAAAGAAAGATCCAATCTAAAAGATCTAATCTCTAGCCATAGCTGGGGGGAGGGGTGAAAAGCATACTGCTGCATCCTGCTTGCAGAATACAACCTTTTTGAAAATCTATTTTGAAAAAGGTATTAGTGAGTCTTAAAATCATTTAATTCAATCAGTCTGTAAGTGGGCACCACTTAATGCAAATAATCTGAAAAACAGACTTTATATACAAGATGTTTTAGTACTGCACTGCATATAATAGTGAAACTAGGAGATACTTAACATGGAATTCACACAGCCATTTTGATTTTTTTCATTTTCGTAAATCTTTCAAATTTTACTATAATTAATGTTTATTTTCTTATAAAAGTAACTTAATAGATGGTTCAGTCTAGGCGCGGTGACTTATGCCTATAATCTCCACACTTTGGGAGGCAAGACAATCGCTTGAGGCCAGGAGTTCAAGACCAGCCTGAGCAACAAAACAGGACCCCATCTCTTTTGATATTTGTGTTTTTTTTTTTGAGACAGAGTTTCCCTCTTGTGGCCCAAGCTGGAGTGCAACGGCAAAACCTTGGCTCACTGCAACCTTCGCCTCCCAGGCTCAAGTGATTCTCCTGCCTCAGCCTCTCAAGTAGCTGGGATTACAGGCGCACATCACCATGCCTGGCTAATTTTTGGTATTTTTAGTAGAAATGGGGTTTCACCATGTTAATCAGGCTGGTCTCAAACTGCTGACCAAGGGTGATCCACCTGCCTTAGCCTTGCAAAATGCTGGGACTATAGGCACGAGCCACTGTACCCAGTCTCTTAATTTTTTTGAAATGGAGGCCGGGCACAATGGCTCACACCTGTAATCCCAGCACTCTGGGAGGCTGAGGTGGGGGGGTGGGTGGGTCATGAGGTCAGGAGTTCAAGACCAGCCTGACCAACACAGTGAAACCCCGTCTCTACTAAAAATATAAAAACTACCTGAAAATGTGGAAGAAAGAATAAGAAATTAAATAGAAATTTAAAAAAAAAATGAAAAATTAAAAATACAAAAACTGAGCCAGGTGTGGTGGTGGGCGCCTGTAATCTCAGCTACTTGGGAGGCTGAGGCAGGAGAATCACTTGAACCTGGGAGGTGGAAGTTGCATTGAGCAGCCATTGCATCACTGAACTCCAGCCTGGGCAACAGAGCAAGAATTGGTCTAAAAAAAAAAAATGGAGTCTTACTCTGTCGCAGTTGCGCATTCTTGGCTCATGGCAACATGCACTTCCCGAGTTCAAGCAATTCTCCTGCCTCAGCCTCCTGAGTAGCTGGGATTACAAGTGAGTGTCACCAGGTCTGGCTAATTTTTGTATTTTTAGTAGAAATGGGGTTTCACTATGTTGGCCAGGCTGGTCTCAAACTCCTGACCTCAAATGATCCACCTGCTTAGGCCTCCCAAAGTGCTAGTATTATAGGTGTGAGCTACCATGCCCAGCCTAAGACCCCGTCTCTTAAAAAAAGAAAAAAAAAAAAAGGCCAAGTGGTGGCTCAGGACTGTAATTCCAACACTTTAGGAGGCTGAGGTGGGTGGATCACCTAAGGTCAGATCAAGACCAACCTGACCAACATGGTTAAATCCTATCTCTACTGAAAATACAAAATTAGCCAGATGTGGTGGTGCATGCCTGTAATCCCAGCTACTGAGGAGGCTGAGGCAGGAGAATTGCTTGAACCTGGGAGGCAGAGGTTGCAGTGAGCTGAGATCCAGCTATTGCACTCCAGCCTGGGCAACAACAGCAAAACTCTGTCCCAAAAAAAAAAAAAAAAAAATTCCATTTATTCGACTCTTAATAGCATCAAAATAAAATAAGCACTTCACCACAGAAGATAGAAGGATGGCAAATAAGCACGTGAATGCAAATTAAGTGAGAAATGCAAATGAAATCCCCAGTGCCCAGTGGAGATCACTGTATCCCTGTTGTCATTGAGAGGGCTAGGAGGGAGGGCTTAACATGGGCAGAAGGAAACTTCTGGGAGTGACAGGTATGTTCCCTATCTTGATTGTGGTGATGGTTTCATGGGTACGCATATGTCAAAACTTATCACATCACACATTTTAAGTAGGTGTATATCAATTTTACCTCAATAAAAACTGTTAAAACATTCAATTTACCTGATGCTATTAATGACTTACTGTTAGATTTTTTAAAAGTGTGATGATGATGGCATTTTTAAAAAAGATTCTTTCTCTTTAGAAATGCATACTACAGGCTGGGTGTGGTGGCTCACACCAGTAATCCTAGCACTTTGGGAGGTCCTGGCGGGTAGATCACCTGAGGTCAGGGGTTCAAAACCAGCCTGGCCAACGTGGTGAAAGCCCATGTCTACTAAAAATACAAAAATCAGCCAGGCGTGGTGGTGGGTGCCTGTAGTCCCCAGCTACTTGGGAGGCTGAGGCAGGAGAATTGTTTGAACCCAGGAGGTGGAGGTTGCAGTGAGTCAAGATCATACCACTATACTCCAGCCTGGTGACAGAGCGAGACTCCATTCCAATCAATCGATCAATCAATAAAGAGATACCTCAGCCGCCCAAGTTCTGGGACTACAGGCGCAGGCCACCACACCCATCTAATTTTTGTATTTTTAGTAGAGACAGGTTTTTGCCATGTTGGCCAGGACGGTCTCCATCTCTTGACTTCATGATCCACCCACTTTAGCCTCCTAAAGTGCTGGCATTACAGGCGTGACCCACTGTGCCCGGCTATATCTGAAACATTCTAAAGTGAAAGATTTTAAGAAAAGATCCAACTTGGCCGGACACAGTGGCTCACGTCTGTAATCCCAGCACTTTGGGAGGCTGAGGCGGGCGGATCACGAGGTCAAGAGATTGAGACCATCCTGGTGAACATGGTGAAACCCTGTCTCTAAAAAAAAAAAAAAGAAAAAAAAAAAAAAGAAAATATCCAACTTATGAAATGGCACATTTCCAAGTCTGGGGTAAGAAAGGTACAGAAGTAACTTAACCATCTTGACACATCAGAAGGGAAACTATCAAACATCAGCAAGGCCACATTAAAAGAACTCAGTAAGGCCAGGCATGACGGCTTAGGCCTGTCAAAAAAGTACCTTTGGTAGGTCAAGGTGGGAGGACTGCTTGAAGCTAGGAGTTTGAGAAAGCCTGGGCAACAAAATAAGACCCAATTTCTATAAAAAAAAGAAAATTAGTCAGGCGTAGTGGTGTGTTCCTGTAATCCCAGCTATAGAGAGATTGAGATGGATCACTTGAGCCCAAGAATTTGAGGTTACAGTGAGCTATGATCCAGCCTGGGCGATAGAGTAAGACCCCATCGTTTTTCCTTTTTGGTGGAGTTTCGCTTTGTTACCCAGTATGGGGTCTTTTCCTCTCTCTCACTAGAGAGAGACCTGTTTTATTTTCTCTTTCTTTTGCCTATTAAACCTCTGCTCAACTTCTTGTGTGTCGATGTCCTAAATTTTCCTGGTGCCAGAAGACAAACCCCGGTTATTTACCCCAGACAAAGTAATATTGAAGGCTGCTTCAATAGCCTGTGCCTGTAGTTTATTTTTATCTTTTAGAGATTAATGCTGAAATATTTACCTACAAAAAATATAGCTGCTCAATTTTTCAAAATAATCAGGGGTGGGAGAAGGTGAGGTATTAATGAAGTAAATGTGGCTCTGAGTTGCTTTTGCTTCTAGGGGTAAGTGGCAGCTTTTTTGTTGTTGTTTTTGTTTTGTTTTGTTTTTTTCTGAGATGGAGTCTCACTCTGTCACCTGGACTGGAGTGCAGTGCACTCACTCTCAGTTCACTGCAAACTCTGCCTCCTGGGTTCAAGTGATTCTTGTGCCTCAGCTTCCCCAGTAGCTGGGATTACAGGCATGCACCACCAAGCCTGGCTAATTTTTGTATTTTTAGTAGAGATGAGGTTTCACCATGTTGGCCAGGCTGGTCTTGAACTCTCGACTGCATGTGATCCACCCACCTTGGCCTCCCAAAGTACTAGGATTATAGGAATGAGCCACTACATCTGGCCAGATGGCAGTTATGTACCATGATCCTGCTTTTGCATATTAGGAATTTTCCACCATAAAAGTTTTTTGTATGTTTCTTTGAGATAAAGTCTTGCTCTGTTGCCCAGGCTGGAGTGCAATGGCATGATCTCAGCTCACTGCAACCTCTGCCTCACAGATTCAAGCAATCCTGCCTCAGCCTCCCAGGTAACTGGGCTTACAGGCATCCGCCAATATGCCTGGCTAATTTTTTGTATTTTTAGTAGAGACGGGGTTTTGCCATGTTGGCCAGGCTGGTCTCGAACTCCTGACCTCTGGTGATCCACCCGCCTCAGCCTCCCAAAGTGCTGGGATTACAGGTGTGAGCTACCACACCCAGTCAAAGTATTTTTCTTTTTTTCTTTTTTTTTTTGAGACAGAGTTTTACTCTTGTTGCCTAAGCTAGAGTGTAGTGGCACGATCTCGGCTCACTGCAACCTTAGTCTCCAGGGTTTAAGCCATTCTCCTGCCTCAGCCTCCCGAGTAGCTGGGGCACTCGGCCAAGAAGTCATCTTTTAAAGACATTTTTTCACAAAATCCCCTCCCCCTGAAATATTAATCCACAGGAATACTGCCTGGATTTATGTACTGTGGGCTTATGGAGGGCCACAGTTACTGTAACAGCTAAGACTTTTTCACTCCCCAAGAACCAGGTTTTGCCCCATTGGGGGCAACCCTGCTCTCCTTGGGGTCGCGTGCTCTAAAATAACGTAAGTCCCATGGCCAGGCACGATGGCTCATGCTTGTAATCCCAGCACTTTGGGAGGCCAAGGCGGGCATATCATGAGGTCAGGAGTTCAAGACCAGCCTGACCAATATGGTGAAACTCAGCCTCTACTAAAAAATTTTTAAAAATTAGCTGGGCATCGTGGCGCACGCCTGTGATCCCAGCTACTCTGGAGGCTGAGGCAGGAGAATCGCTTGAACCCAGGAGGCAGAGGTTGTGGTGAGCGGAAATCATGCCATTGCACTCCAGCTTGGGCGAGAGAGCAAGATTACGTCTCAAAAACAAAAAAACACAAGTCCCAGGAACAAAGCCTGTCCAACCTGATCACAGTAAGGACAAGAGAAAGGGAGGTAGCCAGGTCACATGTCTGTGGGTCTTGTGTCAGTGTGAGTGTGGAACCAAATGATCCAACTCTTAGCTACTTCACATCAGCTAAGGGGGAACACCCCACCACCGAGTGAGGTGAGCATGATGACAGCACAGAGGGGAACCTTCTCTTTTAAGCTGCTGGCTGAGAACAGTGGCATTTAGATGTTGCAATGGGATACAGGAATCTCCCCACTAATTTTCAAACCCTGCCCTCAGGGAGGGGATGGGAAGGTGAAAGAGCTGAAGGAGCTCCCTGAGGATAAGCTTCTACTTGTGGGGCATGGTGCCCTGGCTTATGCCTATAATCCCAGCACTTTAGGAGGCCAAGGAGGGCGGATCCTTGACATCAGGAGTTTGACACAAGCCTGGGCAATATGGTGAAACCCTGTCTCTACTAAAAATGCAAAAATTAGCCAGGGGTGGTGGCATAGCCTATAGCCCCAGATATTTGGGAGGCTGAGGCACAAGAATCCCTTGAAAAACTCATGAAGTCAAGGCTACAGTGAGCTGAGATGGCACCACTGCACTCTAGCCTGAGCAACATAGCAAGACTCTGTATCAAAAAAGAAAAAAAAAAAAAGATTCTGTTACACCAGGACCACAGTCACATTCCCATGTGTTCTGGTTGATATTAATATTATAAGGCTATGTGTATGTATTTTAAATCAGAGGTGATTGCTGGATACAAGATTCAAAAATGTTCTGCCAGTCAAACAAAAAATTTTTAAAGATGGGGTCTCCCTGTTTCCCAGGATGGATTTGAACTCCTGGATTCCTGTGATCCTCCCACCTCAGCCTCTTGAGTGGTTGGGACTACAGAGATATATGCCACTATGCCCAGCCATGTTCTGGCAGGTATTAAAAGCCATCATGAGACTAATATTGGTGACAAAAAGTCCAGAGTTTGGCTACCTGTGGTGCGTCACACCTGTTAATTCCAGCAGTTTGGGAGGCAGAGGTGGGAGGATCACTTGATGTCAGGAGTTCAAGACCAGCCTGGTCAACATGGTGAAATCCTGTCTCTACTAAAAAAAAAAATTAGCTGGGTGTGGTGGCACGTGCATGTAGTCTGAGCTACTCTGGAGGCTGAGGCACAAGAATTGCTTGAACCTGGAAGTTGGAGGTTGCAGTGAGCTAAGGTCACACCACTGCACACCAGCCAGGGCAAAAGTGAGACTCTGTATCAAAAAAACAAAAATGAAAACAAACCTAATAACACAAAAAATAACAAATATTCTACTTCAGGAACCCCACACTCATTCTTTAAAATATTTGAAACTAGTTATTAAAGTAATACATGCACATAGCAAACAATAATTTTTTCTTTTTTTGAGAGTCTCTCTCTGTCACCCAGGCTGGAGTGCAGTGGCATGACCTCAACTCACTGCAACCTCTGCCTCCCGGGTCAAGCAATTCTCCTGCCGTGGCCTCCTGAGTAGCTGGGACTATAGGTGCCCACCACCACACCCAGCTAATTTTTGTGTGTTTAGTAGATATGAGGTTTTACTATGTTGGCCAGCCTGGTCTGGAACTTCTGGCCTCAAGTGATCCGCCCACCACAGCCTCCCAAAGTGCTTGAATTACAGGCAAGAGCCACCATGCCTAGTCCATAAACAAGCATTTTTTCAAATGTAATAACTCCCTCAACTGACAAAATTTTCATTCCCATCCAAATCTCATTTATTGCTGGTAATATTTTCTGTATTCATCCAGAAATTTTCTGTGCATATGCAAACATATGCATACATACTTACATGTTTTCTAATATGCTTTTCTTTATTTTTAGTTACCAATACATCTTGAACAATCTTCCTTATTTATTTTTTTTGAGACAGAGTCTTGCTCTGTTGCCTAGGCTGGAGTGCAGTGGCACAATCTTGGCTCACTGTAGCCTCTGCCTCCCAGGTTCAAGGAATTCTCTGGCCTCAGTCTCCCGAGTAGCTGGGATTACAGGTGCACACTACCATGCGTGGCTTATTTTTATATATTTTAGTAGAGATGGGGTTTTGCCATGTTGGCCAGGCTGGTCTTGAGCTCCTGACTTCAAGTGTTCTGCCTACCTAGGCCTCCTAAAGTGTTGGGATTACAGGCGTGAGCTACTGCGCCCGGCCCAACGTTCCGTATTAACAAAGAGTCTCTGTCTGCTTTTCCAGTGGCTGCCTACATGGGTGTGCCTTATTTATTCAACTTGTTCCTAATAAGGGGCACTTAGGTTGTTTTCTACTCCCTGTAATTAACAACAATGCTGCAGTGAATAACTTGTTTAATGACTTTCCATTAATCAAACGTTAGAGTCTCACAATGATTCTGTAAGGTTATTTACCCAGGAGGAAACAGGCAAAGAGAGGTGCAGGTACTAGCTGGCATTCCAACAGGCAGTGTATCTTGGAGGAGCTGGCCCAGGCAGGCTAGTGCCAGGGCCTTACTTTTTTCTGTTTTTTTGAAACAGGGTCTCATTCTGTTGCCCAGGTTGGAGTGCAGTGGCTCAGTCATGGTTCAGTGCAGCCTCAGCCTCTCAAGTGGCTGGCACAGCAGCCTCCTAAGTAGCACCACCACACTCAACTAATTTGTGTGTGTGTGTGTGTGTTTTCTTTTTATAGAAATGAGGTCTTGCCATGTTACCCAGGCTAGTCTTGAACTCCTGGGCCCAAGCAATCTTCCTACCTCAGTCTTCCAAAGTACCAGCATTAAAGTTGTGAGCCACCGTGCCCAGCCCACAGCTTCACTCTTTTTGCTTTCGTTCTTTGTTTTTTTTTCTGAGATGCAGACTTGCTCTGTCCCCCGGCTGGGGGGCAGCAGTGTTGATCACCATACCATGCTGCCTTCATTCTAAATGCAAAGGTGTGAAATGCTGGCTTAAGGAGCAGGTGCAGTTTAAATTTAAATGTCATTGACAAATTGTCCTCCAGTGATATCGCAACAATTCAAGGTCCCCAAAACACACAACCATTTCTTTCCTTATATTATTATTATTATTATTATTATTTTGAGACAGAGTCTTGCTGTCACCCAGGCTGGAGTGCAGTGGCATGATCTCAGCTCTCTACAGCCTCTGCCTCTCGGGTTCGAGCACTTCTCTGCCTCGGCCTCATGAGTAGCTATGATTACAGGTACTCGCCACCACTTGTGGCTAAGTTTTGTATTTTTACTAGAGACAGGGTATCACCCTGTCGGCCAGGCTGGTCTGGAACTCCTGACCTCAGGTGATCCACCGACCTCGGCCTCCCAAAGTGCTGGGATTACAGGTGTGAGCCACCGTGCCCAGCCTATTATTATTTTGAAAAAAGGTCTTACTCTATCGCCCAGGCTGGAGTGCAGTTGTACAATCATCGTTCATTACAGCCTCAACCCCCAAGGCTCAGGTGATCCTCCTACCTCAGCCTCCCTGGTAGCTGAGACTACAGGTGCACACCACTGTGCCCAGGTAACTTTTAGAGATATGGTTGTGCTTTGTTACCCAGGCTGGTTTCCAACTTCTGGCCTAGATCCCTAGAACTCTATTTTAAAAGCAAATAAAATATTCAGTGTATTTGTTTGTAAAACAAGGCTGGGCACGGTGGCTCAGGCCTGTAATCCCAGCAGTTTGGGAGGCTGAGGCGGCCAGATCATATGAGGTCAGGACTTTAAGACCACCCTGGGCAACATCCTGAAACCCCATCTCTACTAAAAACCTAAACATTAGCTGAGCATGGTAGCATTTGCCTGCAATCCCAGCTGCTTGGTAAGCTGAGGCAGGAAAATCACTTGAACCTGGGAGGTGGAGGTTGCAGTGAGCCAGAAAAAAAAAAGAAGAAGAAGAAATTAGCTGGGTGTGGTAATCCCAGTTACTCCGGAGGATTGAACCTGGGAGGCAGGGGTAATGAGCTGAGATTGTGCCACTGCACTCCAGCCTGGGCAACAGAGCAGAACTCTGTCTCAATAAATATATGAATGAGTCAAAAATAAAAAAATAAAAATAAAAAAATCAATAAAAAATAAAAATAAAAAGCAAAATAGCAATAATGATAACTAAAAAAGAAATTAAAGCATTCACCTTATACTCCCAGAGATTCTGCGGGGGCTTCACACCTAATGCTTTTACACGTTCCAGCTCCACGAGGATGGCTCTCCTATGGCTGCTGTTTTCTATGGTATATGGCGACTTGGAAAATTCTTCGTCTGTCAAAGTTAAAAGCAACCTGTGGAGAGGTAGGAGGAGATTTATTTTGCAATTATATACTGGAAGCAAACTTTCTACACTCAGAGTTCCATCTTATCAACATAAATTCCTTAGGCTTGCGGTATGGTAAGACAGTTCACATTTAGCAACATTAATAGCAGCAAATAATTGAATGCTTACTATTTACCAGTGACTATCTGTAAATATTTTCATAAGTTATCACTGATTTGTAAAACAGTTCTTCAGGGTAGGTAGCATTATGCTGCTTTTGTAGGCCAGAAAACTCGCTTTGGTTGGGCACAGTGACCCATGCCTAATCCCAACACTTTGGGAGGCTGAGGTGGTTGGATCACTTGAAGTCAGGAGTTTAACACGAGCCCAACAAACATGGTGAAACCCCATCTCTACTAAAAGTACAAAACTTAGACAGGCTTGGTGGTGCATGCCTGTAATCCCAGCTACTTGGGAGGCTGAGGCAGGAGAATTGCTTGAACCCAGGAGGTGGAGGCTGTAGTGAGCTAAGATCTCGCCCTGCACTCCAGTCTCCAGCCCAGGTGACAGAGTGAGACTCCATCTCAAAAAAAGGAAAACTCACTTAGAAAAATAAGGTCACTTTCCCAAGGCATTCCTAGTCTGTTTTGTTCCTACGCCTTTGATCTTTCAGTTATATGCTCTGACCTCTCACATATTACTCTGCTTTGGTAGGCTGAGGCAGAAGTATTACTTGAGCCCAGTGAGACCAGCCTGGGCAACACAATGAGACCCTGTCTCTCCAAAAAACCAAAAAATTAGTCAGGAATGGTGGCATGCACCTGTCATTTTAATTACTTGGGCTGCTGAAGCAGAAGGATTGCTTGAATGCAGGACTTTGAAACTGTAGTGAGTTACCATAGTGCTACTGCACTCTAGCCTGGATGACACAGATAGACTCTCATGAAGAAAAAAAAAGTAGTTGTTTTACAGAAGGGATTTACTTTAAAAAAAAAAAACTATTGGAGATACCGTATCTGGTTTCTTCATCAGAAAACACGAATTCTGGCTGGGGATGGTGGCTCACGCCTGTAATCCCAGCACTTTGGGAGGCTGAGGCGGGTAAATTACCTGAGATCAGGAGTTTGAGACCAGCCTGGCCAACATGGCAAAACCCTGTCTCTACTAAAAATACAAATTAGCTAGGTGTGGTGGCTCGTGCCTCTAGTCCTAGCTACTCAGGAAGCTGAGGTAAGAGAATTGTTTGAACCCGGGAGGCGGAGTCTGCAGTGAGCTGAGATCATGCCACTGCACTCCAACCTGGGTTAGACAGCAAAACTTCGTCTCAAAATAACCCCCGCAAAAATGGCTAGGGGTGGTGGCTCACGCCTATAATCCCAACGCTTTGGGAGGCCAAGCAGGGAAGATCACCTTAGGTCAGTTCAAGACCAGCCTGGCCAATGTAGTAAAACTCTGTCTCTACTAAAAATAAAAAAATTAGCAAGGTGTGGTGGCGTGCACCTGTAATCTCAGTTACTCATGAGGCTGAGGCAGGAGAATCGCTTGAACTCAGGAGGTGGAGGTTACAGTGCACTGATATCATGGCACTGCACTTCAGCCTGTGTGAATGAGCAAGACTCCGTCTCAATTAAAAGAAAGAAAAACACAAGAAAAAGAAAACACATGGCTGGGCGCGATGGCTCACGCCTGTAATCCTAGCACTTTGGGAGGCTGAGGTGGGTGGATCACCTGAGGTCAGGAATTCAAGACCAGCCTGGCCATCATGGTGAAACCCCATCTTAAAAAAAAATAATAATAAATAAATAAAAAGAAAAATAAAACACATGATTTCCCCTCCGCAGTGATTCATCATTAAAAACATCATTGTAAGCTGGCCAAAGAGCTATTAACAGGCATACACAACTACTGGTTGAGTAGTATAAATTGATGGTCCCTTTGTGGGTAATCTGGTGATGCTTATTAAATTTCTACAGATTTACTCCCTTTGCCCCAGCAATTCCAGTTCTGTTTGTCCTCAGAAAACTATGCAAAAATAGACTGTAATAAGTAGAGAAATTTTATAATTTTGGGGGAGGTGAATTTCTTTTTTCTTTTTTAAGATGGGCTTTCACCATGATGACCAGGCTGGTCATGAACTCCTGACCTTAGGTGATCCACCCACCTCGGCCTCCCAAAGTTCTAGGATTACAGGCATGAACCACCGCACCCGGCCCGGGGAGGTGAATTTCTATGTAAAGCAAATTAAAGTAGGAGTATGTCATTTCCTCAAAAAAGGGTTAGGTATTGAAAGCTCAGCGGAGAGGAGGGAAAAAGTCACTGGAGTAGCCTGACTGCCAGGCAGTGAGTGAAGCGGGTGTCTGAAACAAATGAATTAGGGAGAGTGGCTGCTCTTATCACTATGTGATGTTATATGTAACACCCTTACTCAGGGGGTGGATACAGATGTAAATATATATGTACATGTGTATATATACAAACAAATCTGTTTAGTACAATCATATTTTCAGTTTAAAATTTAAAAATACACATTTACATATTTATATCTGCATAAGTACTGAAACATCTGGAAAGGTGTCTAGCAAGGTAAGTGTTTTTCTGAAGAGTAGGATTACAAAGGTACGTCACTTTCAATATCACATAGGTCTATATTATTATTATTGTTATTTTGAGACAGAGACTCGCTCTGTCACCCAGGCTGGAGTGCAATGATGCGATCTCGGCTCACCGCAACCTCCGCCTCCTGGGTTCAAGCGATTTCCCTGCCTCAGCCTCCCGAGTAGCTGGGATTATAGGCATGGGCCCCCACTCCCAGCTAATTTTATATTTTTAGTAGAGATGGGGTTTCTCCATGTTGGTCAGGCAGGTCTTGAACTCCCGACCTCAGGTGATCTGCCCATCTTGGCCTCCCAAAGTTCTGGGATCACAGGCATGAGCCACTGTGCCCACCCAGTTTGATATTATTTTTTAAAAAATAAATATATATTTGAGAGGCATGGTGGCTCATGCCTATAATCCCAGCACTTTGGGAGGCTGAGGTGGGCAGATCACCAGAGGTCAGGTGTTTGAGACCAGCCTGACCAACATGACGAAACCCCATCTCTACTAAAAATATAAAAATTAGCCGGGATGATGGTGGGCACCTGTAATCCTAGCTATTTGGGAGGCTGAGGCAGGGGATTCACTTGAACCCAGGAGGCGAAGGTTGCGGTGAGCCGAGATCGCTGCCACTGCACTCCAGCCTGGGAGACAGAGTGAGACTCCATCTCAAATAAATAAAATAAAATAAAAATAAATATATATTAATGTGGTGTTATATATTGGCTTTTGTCCATAGTCCCCAGCTCATAGCTGCTACATCCCTTATTCCAATCTGTGTTAAAATGGTGGAGGCCAGGTGCAGTAAGTAGCTCACGCCTGTAATCTCAGCACTCTGGGAGGCTGAAGCAGGTGGATCACCTGAGGTCAGGAATTTAATACCAGCCTGGTCAACATGGTGAAACCTTGTCTCTACTAAAAACACAAAAATTAGCTGGGCCTGGTGGTGCACGCCTTTAGTCCCAGCTAATCGGGAGACTGAGAAACAAGAATCGCTTGTACCTGGGAGGTGGAAGTTGCAATGAGCCGAGATCACGCCACTACACTCCAGCCACACCAGACCGGGCGACAGAGCGAGATTCCATTTCAAAAAAAAAAAAAAAAAAGTCAGGTATGTGGGGCGCCTCAGGGCAAGCATCTGACCTCCGGCTCTCTTTCACTTTCATCTTTCCCTCTTTCTG
The DNA here is from genome assembly GCA_963574635.1 of Cheracebus regulus. Lineage (NCBI taxonomy): Eukaryota > Metazoa > Chordata > Mammalia > Primates > Pitheciidae > Cheracebus > Cheracebus regulus. The sequence goes on along the minus strand of CAUYQU010075735.1, from coordinate 17,621 downwards.
TGGGTCTTAAGAATCTCCCACAAGGAGGGTGTGGGGCTCATGCCTGTAATCACAACTCTTTCGGAGGCTCAGGTAGGCCGATCGTCTGAATCCAGGAGTTCAAGACCAGCCTGGATGACATGGCAAAACCCCATCTCTATTAAAAATACAAAAATTAGCTGGGCACGATGGCACATGCCTGTGGTTCAGCTACTTGGGAGGCTGAGGTAGGAGAATTCCTTGAGCCCGAGAGGCAGAGGTTGCAGTGAGTCAAGGTCGTGCCACTGCACTCCAGCCTGGGCTACAGAGTGAGACCCTGTCTGACAAAAACAAAAACAAAAACAAAAACAAAAAAACTCAAGAGGACAGTATTCAGCAAGCTTCTGGACAGCTGAGCAAGTGAGGTTCCCAGAGGGTAGCACACCCATGGAGAGCATGGAAGCTCTGTACCCCTTCCCCCATACCTTGCCCCAAGCATCTCTTTATCTTTATCCTTTGCAATATCCTGTATAATAAACCAGTGAAAGTAAGCGTGTGTTTCCCTGAGTTCTGTGAACTGCTCCAGGTTATTAATCGAACCCAAAGAGGAAGTCGTGGGAACTCCAACTTGAAACTGATAGGTCAGAAATTCTGGAAGCCTGGATATGTGACTAGTATTAGTCAGGGGCAGTCTCGGGGACAGAGCCTTCACCCTGTGGAATCTGACACTATCTCTGGGTAGATAGTGTGGGAAATGAATTAGAGGACACCCAGCTGGTGTCTGCTGCTAGGTGTGTGTAGAAGAACCCCACACGTTTGGTCACAGAAGTCTTCTGTGTTGATTCTGGTGATTAGAGATAATTTTTCCTTACAAAATTTTATAATCTGAAAGAAACAAAAAAATTTAAATGTCATGGACATACAACAGTATAGCTGCTGTGGAAAATAGTTTCACAGTACATAAAGTCAGAATAGAGTTATCATATGACTCAGTTATTCCACTTCAAGACAGTATTGAAAATACATGTTCTCTTTGGTGAGAGTCACAGAGGGAGCACACTGGCTCTGTCAACCACTGATAAGAAAAAAAAAAAAGAAAGAAGATACATGTTCATGCAAGAATCTGCACATGGGCCAGGAGAGGTGGCTCATGCTTGTAATCCTAGCACTTGGGGAGGCTGAGGCTGGTGGATCATGAGGACAAGAGTTCGAGACCAGCCTGACCAACATGGTGAAACCCCATCTACTAAAAATACAAAAATTAGCTGGGTGTGGTAGCGCCCACCTGTAATTCCAGCTACTTAGGAGGCTGAGACAGGAGAATCGCTTGAAACCGGGAGGCAGAGGTTGCAGTGAGCCAAGATCACACCGCTACACCCCAGCCTGGGTGACAGAGCAAGACTCTATCTCAAAAAAAAGAAAAAAGAAAAAAGAATCTGCACATGAACAATTACAGCATCATTATTCATAATAGCCAAAAAATGGAATTAACCCAAATGTTCATCAACCAATGAATGGATAAATAAAATACAGTATACTATTACAATAGAATATTATTCAGCTATAAAAAGGAACGAAGTATCTGAACAGTGCAACAAAACACAATTAAAAAAAAAAAGGAACAAAGTGGTTGGGTGTGGTGGCTCATGCCTGTAATCCCAGCACTTTGGGAGGCTGAGGCGGGTGTATCACAAGGTCAGGCGTTCAAGACCAGCCTGGCCAACACAGTGAAATCTCATCTCTACTAACAATACAAAAATTAGCTGGGCGTGGTGGCAGATGCATCCCAGCTACTCAGGAGGCTGAGACAGGAGAATTGCTTGAACCCAGGAGGCGGAGGTTGCAGTGAGCTGAGATTACGCCACTGCACTCTCCAGTCTAGGCAACAGAGCTAGACTCCATCACACACACACACACACACACACACACACACACACAAAGAAACGAAGTACTGATACATGCTATGTTATGGGTAAACACTGAAAAAAATTATGCTAAGTGAAAAAGTCAGACACAAAATACCACATATTGTATTAATCCATTTACATGAAATGTCCAGAATAGGCAAATCCATAGAGAGAGAGTAGAACGGTGTTTGCCAGGGCAGGGGGTTGGGGAGAAATGAGGATTAACTAAAGGGTAAAAGCTTTCTTTTAGGGTGCTGAAAATGTTTTAAAACCAGCTGTAGTTATGATTACACATATTTGTGAACACATTAAAAACCATGGATTGTGTACTTGAAACATGAGAATTTTATGTGGATTACATCTCTCTCTTTTGAGGTAGAGTCTTGCCCTGTTGCCTAGGCTGGAGTGCAGGTGCATGATCTCGGCTCACTGCAACTTCCACCTCTTGTGTTCAAGAGACTCTCCTGCCTCAGCCTCCCAAATAGCTGGGATTACAGGCATATACCACCACGCTCAGCTATTTTTTTTTTTTTTGTATTTTTAGTAGAGATGAAGTTTCACTGTATTTGTCAGGCTGGTCTCAAACTCCTGACCTCTAATGACCCGTCCGCTTTGTCCTCCCAAAGTGCTGGGAATACAGGTGTGAGCCACCGTGCCCAACGTGGATTATATCTCAATAAAGCTGTTTTCTAAAATGTCCATGGTGTGTCAGAAGACTTTGCTCCTCACCTTCCATTTACTCTTTCAGATAAAAACCTTTCCCTGTAAAGAGAGGTCCAAGGGCCCAGCTGCTCCAGCCAGAGGACAACTTCTTCTGCTGTCCATTTTGACACAGCCTTGTGGACCAGGAGGTCATGTTCAGATTCCTTGCTGCTCCAGTGATAGACGAGCAGGACCACCTGGGGAAAAGTGACAGGAACTTTAAACCATGGAGAGGCAGATATGCCAGTTTCCAAATATGTGGCTGGGAGGCAGGGAAAGGAGGAGTCTGAGCTCATAGTGAATGACATGGAGTCTGCACACAGAAGCAAGGCAACACCACTGCCACAGAGAAGTGGGGAGCACAGCTCTCCTCGGGTACCTCTCTCTGCTGATTGCTCGGCAGGGAGGGTACAGAGGTGAGAACAGGACTCATCTCAGGCAGCTGGCGCCTTGACTCCATCAACTTGCTCAACATAACTGACTCGTGTCTTTTCTACTGGAAAAACATGCCAGGTGTGGTGGCTCACGCCTGTAATCCAAGCACTTTGGAGGCAAGGTGGGTGGATCACCTGAGGTCGGGAGTTCAAGACCAGCCTGACCAACACAGTAAAACCCTGTCTTAAAAAAAAAAAAAAAAGAAAAGAAAAGGAAAACATTTAGATTTTTTATGCATACAACTTTGAAAAAAAAAAAAGTCTTCACAATGGAATTTAGTTAACTGGTGTGTTCTTAAGATTGTATTACCAAGGAAGGCAGGGCACAATGGCTCATCCCTATAATCCTGTGACTTTGGGAGTCCGAGGCAGGTAGATCACTAGAGGTTAGCAGTTCCAGACCAGCCTGGCCAGCATGGTGAAATCCCATCTCTACTACAAATACAAAAATTAGCTGGGTGTGGTGATGCATGCCTGTAATCCCAGCTACTCAAGAAGCTGAGGCAGGAGAAATGCTTGAACCCAGGAGGTGGAGGTTGCAGTGAGCCAAGATGATGCCACTGAACTCTAGCCTAGGCAACAGGGCAAGAATTCATCTCAAAAAAAAAAAAAAGAGAGAGAGAGAAAGAGAGAAACAGATGTAATCCACATAAAATTCACACATTTGAAGTACAGAATCCATGGTTTTTAACGTGTTCACAAAAATGTATAATCATCACCACATCTGTTTTTAGCACAATTTCATCACCCGAAAAGAAAGCATTTACTGACCAGCCTGGCCATCATAGTGAAACCCCATCTTAAAAAAAAAAAGAAAGCTTTTACCTAGATTGCACCATTGCACTCCAGTTTGGGCGACAGAGCAAGACTCTGTCTCAAAAAGAAAAAAAAAAGATTTTATTACCAAGCCAGACTTGGTCTTGAATTCCAGTTCTACCACCTTTCTCCATTTACTAGGTACTATTAAATGATCTACCTGAGTAAGCAACATACCTGAAGAAATCACAGAACCCAGCAGATTTCAATGTATATAGTGAATACATGCAGTCACATCAATTGTTTAAGTGATTTCAACAGAACTGACTTCAGTGGAAATCAGGGGTCGGGGGGTGAGGTGTGGGGGACACAGAGGAACACAGCGATCGACTTACTGCCACTCCAGTTAAAGCTGTGAGCACACCAGAAAAAAATCCCCCTCCCCTCTGCTGATTCACTCGGCCTGTGTTGGGGGCTAAAGGAATCTGATCGTTTCCATATTTCTGAAAGGCTGCAAGACTTTGGACTATGTCATTATTCTGCTGAATGTCTTCAAGTCTCATCCTAATGGCATCAGGAAATAACTTTTCAATGGCATCCCTATGGAGAATAGAAAAAAAAAAAGTAAGTTGTTTGTAAAACTGATAGTCAATATCTAATAATATATAGTTACCCTAGGAGAATTGACAGAAATGTATGTCCTGTTGGTAAAAGCAAAAAATTGGAAACAAACTATTGGGTTGTTTACTATTATCTTCTCTCTCTTTTTTATTGACGGAGTCTTGCTCTGTTCCCAGGCTGGAGTGCAGTGGCACGGCCTTGGCTCACTGCAACCTCTGCCTCCAGGGTGCAAGCCATTCTCCTACCACAGCCTCCCAAGTAGCTGGGATTACAGGTAGCTGACACCACGCCTGGCTAATCTTTTGTATTTTTAGTAGAGATGGGGTTTCACCATGTTGGCCAGGCTGGTCTCGAACTCCTGACCTCATGATCTGCCTGCCTCAGTCTTTCAAAGCACTGGGATTACAGCCATGAGCCAATGCACCGGTCGTTTTTTTTAGTATTTTTTTATTTATATTTTTATTTTTTTAAAGAAGGGGTTTCACCATGTTGGTCAGGCTGGTCTTGAACTCCCGACCTCAGGTGATCCGCCCGCCTTGGCCTCCAACCTGCTTGGATTACAGGTGTGAGCCACCACGCCCGGCCTTTTTTTTTTTCTTTTTTTTTTAGAGATAGGGTTTCACCATGTTGGCCAGGCTGATCTCGAACTCCTGACCTCAAGTGATCCACCCACCTCGGCCTCCCAAAATGCTGGGATTACAGGCATGAGCCACCGAGCCTGGCCTTTAGACAGAGTCTTACTCTGTTGCCCAAGCTGGAATGCAATGGCCTGATCTTGGCTCACTGGCACACACCACCACACCCAGCTAATTTTTTTTTTTTTTGTATTTTTAGTAGAGACAAGGTTTCACCATGGTGCCCAGGCTGGTATCAAACTCCTGAGCTCAGGCAATCTGCCTACCTCAGCCTCCCAAAGTGCTGGGATTTCAGGCATGAGCTACTGTGCCTGGCTTAAAAATACTTTTAAACATACATGTGCCAGGCTGGGTGTGGTGGCTCATACCTATAATCCCAGTACCTTGGGAGGCCGAGGTGGGCGGATCACTTGAGGCCAGGAGTTCAGGACCAGTCGGGCCAACGTGACAAAACCCTGTCTCTACTAAAAAATACAAAAATTAGCCTGGCATAATGGCGCATGACTGTAATCCCAGCTACTGAGGAGGCTGACACGAGAATCACTTGAAGGAGGTGGAGGTTGCAGTAAACTGAGATCGTGGTTCTACCAAAAATACAAAAATCAACTGGGTGTGGTGGTGGGCACCTGTAATCCCAGGTACTGGGGAGGCTGAGGCAGGAGAATTGCTTGAACCTGGGAGAAGGAAGCTGTAGTGAGCTGGGATCGAACCACTGCACACCAGCCTGGGCAATAGAACGAGACTGTCTCAAAAAAGAGTATTTTCAAAAATCTGAGGCCACGTGTGGTGACTCATGCCTGTAATCCCAGCAGTGTAAGAGACTGAGGCAGGAGGATCACTTGAGTTCAGGAAGACCAGCCTGGGCAACATAGTGAGACCTCATCTCTATTAACAAGTTTTTTTTTTTTCCTAAGTATTTTTAAAAATCTGAACAAAAGCACAACTAAGTCATAACTGAAACTACTCTGGGGAAAAAGGAAGGAAAGGATTCTAAGATGGGAAAAGGAGGTGTCAAAGGGGTCTTTAGTTTTATCAGTAATTTTCCTTTTTTTTTTTTTTGAGAAGGAATCTCCCTCTGTCTCCAGGCTGGAGTGCCATAGCGTGATCTCAGCTCACTTCAACCTCTACCTCCCTGGTTCAAGCAGTTCTCCTGCATCAGCCTCCTGAGTAGCTGGGATTACAGATATGCACCACCACACCCCGCTAATTTTTGTATTTTTAGTAGAGACAGGGTTTCACCATGCTGGCAGGATGGTCTCGATCTCCTGACCTCGTGATCCACCTGCCTTGGCCTCCTAAAATGCTGGGATTACAGGTGTGTGCCACCGCGCCCAGCCAGTTTTCCAATATTTTTTTAAAAAGACGGTGGCTCACGCCTGTAATCCTAGCACTTTGGGAGGCCGAGGTGGGTGGATCACCTGAGGTCAGGAGTTCAAGACTAGCCTGGCCATCATGGTGAAACCCCATCTTAATAAAAAATAAATAAATAAATAAATAAATAAAAAAGAAGGGCCCAGGCCAGGCACGGTGGTTCATGCCTGCAATCCTAGCACTTTGGAAGGTCAAGATGGACGGATCACTTGAGGTCAGGAGTTTGAGACCAGCCGGCCAAAATGGTGAAACCCTGTATCTACTAAAAATCCCAAAATTAGGCCAGGTAAGGCGGCTCACATCTGTAATCCTAGCACTTTGTGGGGGCCAAGGCAGATGGATCACCTGAGGTCGGGAGTTCAAGACCAGCTTGATCAACATGGAGAAACCCCATCTCTACTAAAAATACAAAATTGGCCAGGCATGGTGGCTCATTCCTATAATCCCAGCACTTTGGGAGGCCGAGGAGGGCAGATCACAGTTAGGAGATCGAGACCATCCTGGCCAACATGGTGAAACCTGTCTCTACTAAAATACAAAAATTAGCTGGGTGTGGTGGCATGCGCCTGTAGTCCCAGCTACTAGGGAGGCTGAGGCAGGAGAATTGCTTGAACCTGGGAGGCGGAGGTTGCAGTGAGCTGAGACTGCGCCACTGCACTCCAGCCTGGCGCCTGGTGACAGAGCAAGACTGTTTGAAAAAAAATAATAATAATAATAGCTGGGCGTGGTGGCACATGCCTGTAGTCCCAGCTACTTGGTAGGCTGAGGCTGGAGAATCACTTGAACCCAGTAGGCAGAGGCTGCAGTGAGCCAAGATCAAACCATTGCACTCCAGCCTGGGCAACAAGAGCAAAACTCAGTCTCAAAAAAACAAAACAGGCTGGGCGTCGTGGCTCACGCCTGTAATCCAAGCACTTTGGAGGCCAGGGAGGGTGGATCACCTGAGGTCGGAAGTTCAAGACCAGCCTGACCAACATGGTGAAACCCGTCTTAAACAACAACAACAACAACAACAAAACAAAACAAAAACAAAAATTAGCTGGGTGTGGCAGTGGGCGCCTATAATCCCAGCTATTTGGGAGGCTGAAACAGGAGAATCACTGGAACCTAGGAGGTGAAGGTTGCAATGAGCCAATATTGCACCATTGGACTCCAGCCTGGGCGACAGAGCGAGACTTCATCTTAAAGAATATAAACAATGAGTGAGTGAGTGAGAGAGAGAGAGAGAGAGAGAGAGTGTGTGTGTGTATGTGTGTGTGTGAGTGTAGACGGAGAGAAAGAGAGCGAGTGCTTATGTTAAATTCAATTTATAAGAAGGGAAAAAAGCAAAATTCAGTAATAACAAAAAGATCAACTATCAGCTTATAATGTAGGGCTCTTTATTTTCAGTTATACACAAAGAACCCTGCTCTAATTTAAGATTAAATTTAACCTTCAGCTAAAGCAAGACTGACAGGTAAGAACAAAGTGTAAACACATCTTTAGTGAAAAGGTTGGGTACATGGAACTTTCTAATACTCCGTTGAAATCAAGGTCACATGCATTGCTAAGACAATAGAAGAGGGGAATAGGATTTAAGCCTCAGAGACCTCACAGGTACATTACCAGCCAAGGAAGCAGAAAAAAACAACCTATCTGAAAGGTGGCTTTGGCAATGTGATGTTATACATGAGAAATTCTATTAATGCGATAACTGGAACTGAGGTTAAAGATTATGAATATCAGCATCAAATCAGTTATTCACAATTGTACAGTTATACCATTTGCTTGCTTTCTTTCCTTTTTTTTTTTTTTTTTTTTGAGACAGGGTCTTGCTCTGTTGCCCAGGCTAGAGTGTAGTGGTGTGGGCTCACTGCAGCCTCCCAGGTTGAAGCAATCCTCTCACCTCAGCCACCTGCATAAATGGGGCAACAGGCATGTGCCACCACACCTGGCTAACTTTTAAAACTTTCTGTAGAGATGGGGACTCACCATGTTGCCCAGGCTGTTTTTAAATTCCTCGTGTCAAGCAATGTTCCTGCCTCAGCTTCCCAAAGTGTTGGGATTACAGGTGTGAGTCACTAGTCTGGCCTTCATATGACAGGATCATAAGCAATGGTCTGCTAACCAGACTTTCTTTCCTTCGTTCATAATAAACAACTTAAAAAGTCATGGTCACCTATGAGGAAGGGAATCTGGATTTCCAGCTCCTTGAGATCCCTAATTCATATTTCAGTAGATCTGCTATGACCCCAAGGAGGTGAACTCCAAGTCTGTGACCTTTCAAACACTGCTGCTCTCATTAAGAGAAAGCCCACTGGCCAGACATGGTGGCTCACACCAAGGCAATCCCAGCACTTTGGGAGGTTGAAGTGGGAGGATCACTTGAGGTGAGGAGTTTGAGACCAGCCTGGGCAACATAGTCAGATCCCATTTCTGTTTAAAAAAAAAAAAAGAAAGAAAGAAAGAAAAAGAAGCAGGCAGGGAACAGTGGCTCACGCCTGTAATCCTAGCACTTTGGGACGCCAAGGCGGTGGATCATGAGGTCAGGAATTTGAGACCATCCTGGCCAACATGGTGAAACCCTGTCTCTACTAAAAATACAAAAATCAGCCAGGTGTGGTGGCATGCGCTTGTAATCCTATAATCCCAGCTATTCAGAAGGCTGAAGCAGGAGAATCACTTGAACACTGGAGGCAAAGTTGCAGTGAGCTGCCGACATCACGTCACTGCACTCTAGCCTAAGGGATACAGTGAGACTCCGTCTCAAAACAAAACAAAACAAAACAAGATTGACACCACATTTTATGGGCTGTCTGTGCTAACAATACAGGCTGAGCATTACCTGAGGAGAATATTGACTTTGGGGAAACCTTCCCATTTTTCTCTGCATTCTGGACATTCTGTTTTCTTTGAAGACGTCCACCATAAAGCAAGGCAATGACGGCAGAAGCTGTGCCCACAGTTCAAGGTGGTGGGGTTAACCAGGATGTCGTAGCAGCAGTGGCAAGAAAATTCACTAACAGAAATCTGAGGGCTGGTGCTTCTGAGAGGGTCATCTTTCTCAAGGTCCACTGTGTTCAGACAGTATTTCTGAGGTTCCTCCATTTCTTAGCAAATTCTGAGATCCACAGACATAGAAAATTTCAGATGTAGAAAACCGTTGCAAAACATTATTAATCTAGAAAAACAAAGTGACAAAAATAAGGCAAATAGTTTGAATAGTAGTTAATATAAAAGTACTGTCATTCTATCAAAGCTCTAATTTTTTAGAGGGGGGCATGGGAGGCTTCCTGGTAGAGACCAGAAAACCTAAACAAATTCTAAAGGAGTTGTAATACTAAAGCTCTAATTTTTATTAATTCATTAATTCTCACCAAGGCTGGAGTCCAGTGGTGCAATCGCAGCTCACTGTAGCCTTGACTTCCCAGGCTCAGATGATCCTTCCTCCTCAGCCTCCTGAGTAACTAGGTCTACAGGTATGCACCACTGCACTCGGCTAAATTTTTCTATTTTTAGTAAAGATGTGGTTTCACCACATTGCCCAGTCTGAAACTCTAATTTTTAAATGTGATAAATTTGATTTATTAAAATCCATATGGCATAAAGCACATAATCAGCACTGAATTTCTTTCTAGCCTATTTGTTATACTTTTCAAAAGTAGTAAAGCAAAACGACATGTGTAGTGGAAGGTCCAATAGACTCGAAGGATGTGGGCAGAGAACTCTGAGTTCTTCTCCTTCACTAATTTCCTTGGTTTCAGTATTCTCAATTAAATTTCCCTTTGTTTTTTGAGATGGAGTCTCACTCTGTTGCCCAGGCTGGAGTGCGGTGGCGCGATCTTAGCTCACGTCAACCTCCACCTCCCAGGTTCAAGCAATTCTGCCTCAGCCTCCTGAGTGGCTGGGATTACAGGTGCGTGCCACTGGGCCCAGCTAATTTTTATACTTTTAGTAGAGATGGTTTTTGCCATGTTGGCCAGGCTGGTCTTGAACTCCTGACCTCAGGTGATCCACCCTCTTCAGACTCCTAAAGTGTTGGGGTTACAGGTGCGAGCCACTGCACCTGGCTTTAATTTTTGTATTTTTAGTAGAGATGGGTTTTCACCATGTTGGCCAGGCTGATCTCATACTCCTGACCTCAAGTGATCTGCTGGCCTTGGCCTATCAAAGTGCTGGGATTACAGGTGAGAGCTACCATGCTTGGCCTCAATTAAATTTCCAAAGACCTTTCCAGGTGTATGATTTTAAATAAACCAGCTTCTTGGCCTGGCAAAATGTCTGGGGTTGGTAACAACAGATATGCTTCCTGTAAATAACATTTTTTTGTGCACACAAATCTGCCTTCCCATTAGGCAATCATATTTTATTAATATTTGACTTCAGAGGGTCTAATGGAAGCAATTCCAGGAAATGAGTGAAGACTTGTTTTCTAGCTGTGCCAGGCTAAATCTGCCATGGCTCAATAATACCCTTTTCCCCCAAATCAATCCAAACATGCATCTAATGCCCTCTGGATCCAGCCAGCTCGGTGCCATAGAAACATGCTAACGTTACTAATATGTAAATGACAAAGGACCATTCTCTTGTTTTTATGTGGGTCGTAGATTTTTTTGTTTTGGAGAAGTAGTATGACACAGAAGATCTTGGAGTTAGACTCTTAACTCCCCAAGTTCCTAGCTCTGTGACTGTGCAGAAGTTACTCGAGCTCTCCAATCAAGTTTCTTCAACTGTGAAATGGTGGTCACCGTACATAAACCGTCAATATTTCTTATGAGGATTACAGACAGTGAAGGAAAGTGACTCGGAATTTGTATGGTGCAAATATGGGCGATAGAAATGATTATTCATACTATTGCTGGTGAGTTTCTCAATCTTGCTATTGTGAAGGAAAAGAAAGAAAATCGCTTTCCATCGCCCTCACTGGCCACGCAGGGAAGGGCTCACACTTCGTGCTCTGGAGGCACAGTGGTAAGGAACACAGGTCCCACAGCTGGGCTGCCTGGGTTCTCACCCCACTTCTCCCATTTATCAGCGGTGAGCCTCAGCTGCCCGTGTATACATGGGGGACTGTGATAGTACTTAACCATAGTGGGAGGTTTGCAGCATTAAATAAGAGAATGCCTCCGGGTTTCTGGACCAGCAAAAAAAAAAAAAAAAGAGAGAGAGAGAATGTGAGTCAAGTGCCTAGTACAAAGCTTGGCACATGGTAAGTCTACCATAAATGGTAGCATTGACTTTTATTTTATTTTTATTATTATTATTTTTTGAGACAGAGTTTTGCTCTTGTTGCCCAGGCTGGAGTGCAATAGCTGGATCTCAGCTCACTGCAACTTCTGCCTCCCAGGTTCAAGCTATTCTCCTGCCTCAGCCTCCTTGGTAGCTGGGATTACAGGCATGCACCACCACATCTGGCTAATTTTGTATTTTTAGTAGAGATAGGGTTTAACCATGTTGGTCAGGTTGGTCTTGAACTCCTAACCTCGGGTGATCTGCCTGCCTCAGCTTCCCAAAGTGCTGGGATTACAGGTGTGAATAACTGAGCCTGGCCCAATTCACTTTATTTCTAAAATACAGCAATTAGAGAATTTTATCACCCTTCATAGGGTACAAAATTTTACATACTACATAAAAACACCATATTTTCAATAAACAAATCTAGAAATAGAGAACAGAAGATAAAGAGTTAGTAGCAGGTGTGTTTAATTGGGGAAGGTTACGAGTGACTTTTTTTGGTTTTGGTTTTCGACATTTACTTAGTTGTTTTTTAATAGAAATGTGTGATTTTTGTAATAATTGTAAAAAAATTACATACAGTTGTAAAAAAACATATTACTTGTGGCCAAACATAGTGGGAGAGCTTCAACTCAGGGAATAAACACAGCTAAATTTTAAGTCCCATGTTAAAAGTGGAATGGCGATTACTCATCCAAGCAATAAAAAGATAATTAGGTGAAGATAAACATAAATTTTAAAAATATAACTAAATTAATAAATCTATTCATAGTAAAAGATAATCATAAAGATGGGAGCAATCGGCCAGGCATGGTGGCTCACGCCTGTAATCCCAGCACTTTGGGAGGCTGAGGCAGGTGGATCACCTGAGGTCAAGAATTCGAGACCAGCCTGGCCAACATGGTGAAACCCTGCCTCTACTAAAATACAAAAATTAGCTGGGTGAGGTGGTGGGTGCCTGTAATCCTAGCTGCTTGGGAGGCTGAGGCATGAGAATCGCACCATTGCACTCCAGCCTGGGTGACACAGCAAGACTCCGTCTCAAAGAGAGAAAAAAAAAAAGGAAACTGCATGGAGTTTGATTACTTCTTAGGAGTTTTGCTAGTTTCATTTCTCCCTAAATTCAAAAACCAAAAAAGCTAACAGTGATAGGATCTACATCCACAAACAAAATGAAATAATCTTTTCTGTTATAATACTTGCCTGTATGTATTTGGGTTATTTACACAAATTTCAAAAAGCAGTACTTTTAAAGGAAGGAAGTGCCTCTTCAGGGATAAAATCTAGTTCTGACACCGAAGTTACAAGCTGTGGTGTTCTGATTTGGGTAAAAACACCCTCCCACACTGGCAATAATTAAAGGCCTCTTTGAGAAGTCCTCCAGCTCCTAAGAGTGTTTACAGCTGTTCTCCACAAACATGGCTAGCTCTCAGCAGCAGCCTGCAGGCGTCAGAAGCAGCTCTGGGCTACTGTTGTCTTCACTGTCTTCCCTGTCTCAAAGGCTCCAAAGATAAGGGGGTAGAAGCAGAAGTGGATAGGATTACAGGAAGGACAATCATTCTATTCCCACCCCTCGTGCTCCGTTCATATGGATACACTTCTGTTCAGGAAATTACAACTGTTTACTTGATCTTAGCCAAAAGGCAGAGGGCGAAGCAATAATTATTTCAAAAATGAATGGGAAGAATGCCTGGGTTTGGGAAAATCTACAAAACAGCTTACAAATGATAGAACACCACAGAACTGAAGAGTACAGCAAAACCTCTGGAGTTCCCATAGGGACTGAGTCATTCTGAAGAGCTGAGGTTTCTGAAGAAAAAGTTGGGTCTTCAACTGGAGTCTGGAGAGATGCCTCAGGAGGTCTGAATTCCGTGCCACGCGTGTGTTTGTGTATGGTACATGTATGTTTCTGGAAGGCAGTCTATAGGGTTTATTAGGCTCTCAGAAGGGGCCAGAGGAGGTTAAGAGATACTGTTGATCTATTGGGATAAGAGGGTCTTAATGTGTGACACCTTTCTGCCTCTTGCAGTGGTTACAAGGAAACAGGTGAGCCTCACTACGGTGACGAACCATCATCATCAATCATCATCATCATCATCATCATCCATCTTCTGTGCCCCAGAACGGTCTTACCACCAGCAGCCATGGCCCTACTGGGGCAACATCTGACCTGCAGGCAGGTTTTCCTTCACCTGGTGTTTTTTCTCCCTTTTCCTTTTAAATTAAATGTGGTGCCAGCATTTACACACACACAAAAATGCGATTTGACATAAAAATCTAGATTCCTGGCTTCTCTTGGAAAACAAAACAACAACAACAACAACAAAATGGAGATCTGGCAACACTGGAATTGCATCATGCATGACAAGACCATGTCGAGCCAAGGAACTCAGCAGCCATGCCAGCGCCATCTTGCTATATTCCTCTCCCACCTGTCCTTTCCAGTTCTGTTACCTGCCTGACCCCCGAGGTTTCATCCCCTGTCCCATAATGTGATGCCTTCTTCCAAGTGTACTAATGGATATATTTTTCCAGGCAGCTTGGCTTTAGGCTAGTTAGCTTTTGGAGTTCTGTTAGCTTAGAGCTTTCCTCTGTCTCTTTTTTTTTTTTTTGGACATAGGTTCCACTCTGTCGCCCAGGCTGGAGTGCAGTAGTGAGATCATGGCTCACTGTAGCCTTGACCTCCCCAGGCTCACATGACTCTCCTGCCTTAGCCTCCTATGTAGCCTGGACTAGTTTTGTGCAGAGATGGGGTGCTTCCCCTGGACTCTGTCTCAAAAAAAAAAAAAAAAAAAAGGAAAAAATTATTTGTGCTGGGTGCAGTGGCTCATGCCTATAATCCCCCATTTTTAGCAGCCAAGATGAGAGGATCACTTGAGCCCAGGAATTTGAGACCAGCCTGAGCAACACAGTAAGACCCTGTCTCTATTTTATTTATTTATTTGAGATGGAGTCTTACTCTGTCACCTAGGCTAGAGTGCAGTGGCGCCATCTCAGCTCACTGAAACTTCTGCCTCCTAGGGTCAAGCAATTCTCCTGCTCAGCCTTCCAAGTAGCTGGGGCTACAGGTGTCTGCCACCATGCCCGGCTAATTTTTGTATTTTTAGTAGAGATGGGGTTTCACCATGCTGGCCAGGCTGGTCTTGAACTCCTGACCTTGTGATCTGCCCACCTCAGCCCCTCAAAGTGCTGGGATTACAGGTGTGAGCCACTGTGCCCAGTATAAGAATTTTTATAAGCTTACTTATAAAGACCTTGTGACGCAATGATTGTTAACTCTTTCGAAATTGTAATCTTTATCCAATGCCAGAATTGCAGGGAAAATAAAAAAATAGTAATTTTTTGGTTTTTTGAGACAGAATTTCACTCTTATTGCCCAGGCTTGAGGGTAATGTTGTGATCCTGGCTCAGTGCAACCTCCACCTCCCAGGTTTAAGTGATCCTCCTGCTTCAGCCTTTCCAGTAGCTGGGATTACAGGCATGCACCACCATGCCTGGCTCATTTTTTTTTTTTTTTTTTTTTTTTTGTATTTTTAGTAGAGATGGGGTTTCTCCATGTTGGTCAGTCGGGTCTTGAACTCTCAACCTCAGGTGATCCGCCTACCTCGGCCTCCCAAAGTGCTGGGATTACAGGAGCCAGCATGCCCAGCCAAAAAAATTGCAATTTTTAAAACACTTGGTTCAGCAGTATATGATCACGGTTGTACCCCTTCACTCAACATACATTTATTATGACCATTATATATGGCTAATATTTTAAGAATAATCCTTTTTTCAGACATAGAAAAAAAAAGAAAAAGAAAAAAAAAGAATAATTCTTTTAAAGGCTAATTTATTGGAATTCCAGCCTGAAAAATGTGATTTTGATCATTTCTTGAACTTTTAGGCTCCAGTGATCCTCCCACCTCAACCTCCCACATAGCTGGTAGTATAGGCATGTGCCACCACATTCAGCTAATTAAAAAAATTTTTATATAGAGAGGGTCTTGTTAAGTTGTCCCTGATGGTCTCGAACTCCTGGGCTCAAGTAATCCACCAGCCTCGACTTCCCAAAGTGCTGGGATTATGGCATGAGCCCAGCTGACCTCAATCGTTTCTTGGTAAGAATGTTCAGTGTAAGAATAGAAAGATTTTGGCTTCTATGGGCCCCTAGTTAGGCTAAGTTCTCTCATATATTAACTGACAACAGAGAATAATGACTTTTTTTTTTTCTTGAGAGGGAGTCTTGCTCTGTCACCCAGGCTGGAGAGCAGTGGTGCGATCTCAGGTCACCACAACCTCCACCTTCTAGGTTCAAGCAATTCTTCTGCCTCAGCCTCCTGAGTAGCTAGGATTACAGGCACACACCACCACATCTGGCTATTTTAAAATTCTTAGTAGAGATGGGGTTTCACCATGTTGGCTAGGCTGGTCTCAAACTCCTGAACTCAAGTGATCCACCGGCTGCAGCCTCTCAAAGTGCTGGGATTACAGGCATAAGCCACCATGCCCACTGACAATTATTAATATTTACTGAGGCTTTATAATGTGAAGGGCACAACAATCCTATGAAATAAGTATTACTACTGTATCCATTTTAGAGATGAGAAAATGGAGGCCTAATTAGTAAAGGGCAGAGCCATGTTTTAAATCATTGTCAGGTCCCTGGCTGGAAACTGGGAGGGAACATCAAAAGAAAAAAAAAAATCATCTGACTTAAATCCTTTCTTCATAACACATCATTTTTCTGATAAAGGACTAAATCAGTCCTTTGAACTAGTAAGTGTTGTTGATTACTTTATCAGAAAAATGACGTATTATGAAGACACTGTTCCTGGAGACACCACTATAAACACTGGCAGAAAACTACAGAAATTATTAAATGTCTAAAGAGTGTCCACCCATTTATAGTGACTACAAAATAAAAACGCATTCAAATGTAAGCAAGGCAAGGTTCAGGAACATCAAACAGAACAATAAAATTTGTGCACTTCCTGTAGGCGGCAAAACCCAGCTCTCCCATTAGTATAAGGGAAATATTTCCACTCACTTACGGTATAAAACATTGTGTTTTCAAACTCCAGCTAGATTTTCTTTCTGGACAGGGTCAAAATCAGTAGGGCAAAGGTGACCAGCTCCTCTGGATGCTGACTTGCTGCCTAGACCTTGAAGCCCTGTGATTCATTGCTTTGAGTGGTGTTGGGTAACACAAGGGCGGGGCTATCCTGGCTCTTGCTGGAGCCTGTCCTCTTTATTTTTCTTGTGGCATACATTCAAGGACCCATCCTGTACTACACTCAACATGTTCAGCAACTCAGATAGCTATCAAAAACTACTGAATGGTTACCAAGTTACCCATACCTTAACTATTGGGTTTTGTTTGTTTTTAGTCTTTTATTTTATTTTATTTTATTTTATTGAGACTTGAGTCTTACTCTGTCACCCAGGCTGGAGTGCGGTGGCGCGATCTCAGCTCATGGCAACATCTGCCTCCCAAGTTCACGTGATTCTCTTGTCTCATCCTCCAGAGTTGCTGGGACTACAGGCACCTGCCACCATACCCGGCTAATCTTTATATTTTTACTAGAGACAAGGTTTCACTCTGTTGCCCAGGCTAGTCTCAAACTCCTGACCCCAGGTGATCCACCCACCTCAGCCTCCGAAAGTGCTGGAATGACAGGTGTGAGTCACCACACTGGCCTGTTTTTAGTCTTTTAAAATACTTCTTCAAAAAAACAGAGACTAGGCTGGCGGCGGTGGCTCACACCTGTAATCCCAGCACTTTGGGAGGCCGAGGCAGGCGGATCACGAGGTCAAGAGATTGAGACCATCCTGGCCAACATGGTGAAACTGGTGAATCCCATCTCTACTAAAAAATACAAAAATTAGCTGGGCGTGGTGGCGCATGCCTGTAGTCCCAGCCACTCGGGAGGCTGAGGCAGGAGAACTGCTTGAAACTGGAGGCAGAGTTTGCAGTGAACCAAGATTGTGCCACTGCACTCTAGCCTGGCACCTGATGACAGATGAAGACTCTGTCTCAGAAA